>BJBW01001134.1:0-209790 GCA_004320125.1 Scolopax mira
GGAAGGGGACTCCACAACCTCCCTGGGCAGCCTGTTCCAGGGCTCTGTCACCCTCACCGTGAAAAAGTTTTTCCTGATATTCAAGTGGAACCTTTTGTGTTCCAACTTGTGCCCATTGCCCCTTGTCCTCTCACTGGCAACCACTGAGAAGAGTTTGGCTCCCTCCTCCTATACTCCTCCAGATACTACTGGATACTTTATATTACAAGAATTCTATAGCTTTTCCCTTCCACCCTTTCTCTCCCCCTCCCTTTCTCCCTCTCTTCCTTCCTCCCTCCCTCCCTATTTAAGTAAGCATCTGATTTAAAATCAAAACATTTCTTTTGAAAACCGCTTCAGATTTTTTTTGTGATGGTGGTGTCCTGATAGAAAATCAGTTGTGGCTTCCATATGCTCTCCTTGACAATTGTAGTCCATTTGGGGTATTCTTTTTTCCTCTTTCTTTAGTTTACTAAAATGTTTTATTATTAACTGATACAGTATTATATCAGTTTAAGAAGTAACCATGATTTTACATAGTTTTCAGAGGAACTTTAAGAAACTTTACTGGGATAGTTAAATTCCTCAGGTCATCATGTGTTCTTGTCTAGTTTTGAGACTGACTTGAAGCTGACTTTATTCTTAGTCCATATAACTGAAGGACAGAGGTTACTGGTATTATAAATAGCCTGATCCCGCTGGATCCAGTGTGATTACTGTTGCCATTCCAAATAATTGAACCTTATTTAATATTTACTTGAAATTGTGTATTCCTTTTGCTTTATCCAGACTTGTGCTGGCACTTTCTCCTTCCCTCCTCACTCTCTCCTTCCCTTCTCCTTCACAGGTTTTACATCTTTACTTGTCCCATGTGTACACTGTTTAGAATTAAAACTCATGGATTCTTGAATTGTGATTGTGCCTGTAAACCTCAGTCAGGATCTGCACTGTTGTGCTGTGCACGACAGAAGAACATGCTGATTTTTTCCTTTGGGAAAGGTTACATCTTGCAGGTTGCTTACAGCAGCAGCTGTAGGTTGGTCAAACATTTGACAGTTTTCTTATATACTGTAATTCTGTTAATGTTTTGTGGTAGCACATTAGTGACCAAGGAAATATAAGCCCAGTATACTTTGGTTTCAGTGGGGATATTGGGATCAAGTTTAATTCTTGGTACAATAAATTTGAGTTTGGAAAATAAGGAATTTGCTGTTCTTTAAATTATAGAAAATTTAATTCTTTTAAGGAAAACCCCACCAAAATAACCAACGAACCTGCTGTGCTAAGTGCTGGCAAGCCATGAATGGAGAAATGGTAGTTTGCTCTATTGGGACATGGATATTTAATCACTTTTGCTGTCTCTGCATTTGGACCTGCTCTTTTCAGAATACTTCTAATGAATGCAGTGAAACAAATCTTAATTTACAGTATGGCCATACTTCCTCTTTGCATTTTCATAGTCTGCTGGCATGTTTTGTTAAGGTACAATCAAGCCTTTTCATACACAGATGCTAGTGCATTCACTTTCACTATTTATAGTAATTAGAGAGCAAGTCTTTAAATTTGCCTCATCAGTGTCAAATAAAATTGAGTACCTGTTGAACTTTTAACATTGTATAAGTGAAGCCTACAACTAATGTTTTTTTAGCAAATATATGGGTTTTACTGCGTTTCTAAAAATTTAGTAAATTGATTCTTGCTTAGAATCTGCTATGAATAGTTATCCTTAATTACAAATTAAAATTATATAAATAGCGAATAGACCTGCCTCAGTTGAAACTGGCTTTTAAAAAATAAAATACTTGTGTAACATTTAAAGCATAAGTGAGATTTTGGTATGTCTGCTTGACTACTAAAATTAGAAAGGCTTGGATTATGGAATGTATCTTATCCATATATGTAACTACAATTTTGAATTAATTTAAAGACGGGGTAGTATATTAGTTTATCTGTATTTGTGTTCTTAGTAAGAAATGTTTGACACTAATCCCTTCCTTCTATTTTATCCCCTTGCCCTTTAACCCACACTGTGTTTCCTTATGATATGGAAGAAACGCCTTTTATTAATTCCTTCATTAACTGATGAAGTTTAACAGGGCTGTCTTGGGTGAACTGAATTTCGTTTTCCTTGGGCACCTCCATTTTTGGGGGGGGAGTTATGAAACTGTGAAAGGCTTGGGCTGATCCAGAATGGGATATGAGCAAAGAAAATCCTGTCCATTGTTTTATGGTGGGACTTTTTCTTGAAGAAGAAGATTATGTGTCTTTAAAAAATTATTCAAAAGACTGATAGAGCAAACTCTTATATTATTTCAGAGATTACCTTGGATGCTTCAATATGTTCTAACTGGAAGTTATATTTAGTACTTTAGCATTTTCAGTGTTATTTAGAACATTAATAAATTTGGAAACTGTACCAATTGCTTCCCAGAAATTGCAAAATTACTCTGTCAGTTGAGAATTCCACGTATATAATGTTCTGAGACTAAATATCAGTATTTACTGATAATAAACCCAGTAAGAGGCAACTTGAGTGGGCAAAGGAGAGGCATAATGACATGATGGTGCTAGAGCTCCATGACTTCATGAAAATAATTTTTCAAGAACACCTTGTTGCAGTTTGAAAATTTGGTTATTTGGTTTCAAAAAATAATAAAATAGTTAAGGTACCGACCAGAGATGGTATCAGACTTCTTCTAAATATTTTTTTGCCACAGACACATGGCATCTGATGACTACAGTGGCAAGATTAACTGACTTTTTTTTCTTTTTTTGTATGGTTTCTGCAGAATTTTGTTTAGGTTGTTTGTTTCACCTGTTGCCAGGAAAGATGAAATGACATGGATTTAGTTTTTTAAACCTTTTTTCTTCTGCATTCTGTGTTTACATGTTTTGAAGGTGTTTTTTCCTTTGAAAAGTGTAGCACTTTGCTTTTGTTGTCATTTAAGGTTTGGGTTTTTTTTGTTGTTATATTGGAGTTTTCATTCTGATTTTTGAAGAGCTTTCTCTGTGTTTCAATCATCCACAGATGCTGTCTATATTTTCTCCATCATCCTTCGAATACTGAAAATAACATTAGTGACTATAGTAGAGTCCTCTGCAGAAGATCCCAGGCTGACTTCCCGCTTTGAATGTTTAGTATAGTTTTTTCCCTACTTATGAGATACTGTGGTGTCATAGAAATGGAAACCGAAAGGGACTTCAGCAGATCTAGTCCCTCCCAAAAGTGTGGAAGCAAGATCAAAGAAAGGCTTTGCAAACTCCCTTGACAATCTTGTTCCAATGCTTCACTATTCTGTCTTAACTCTTATTATTTTTATACCTAATTGATTCCTAACTGTTAATCACTGAAAATCAAAGTACAGTTACATGAGCAGCATAAAAAACTTTCTTAAGCCTGGTGTCTATGATTTATCTCTCCTTTGAAAAGAGTATCTCTCATAAAAAGAAATGAGGGAATGTGGATTAGTTTAATTATTTGGGACAGAGAGGGGAGTGTTCTCACAAACCCATACTGAACATCGTATTATCTTGTCTGTACCTCTGTCAATGTTTAACATTGCCTAATATTTTCCTGAGTGCCAAAATCTGACTGTCCAGCCTATAAGTCTGTCTGTAGGTTGCTCTCTCTGACTTTATAGGGAAGTATTACAATTTGCATTTCACAAATTCTTCGGGATTTCATCAGTATCAAAGACATTGCTTTAGCTGACTTTAAAAATATTCTATATGAATTAATCAGTCCTGCTGACTGAAATATATTTAACGTCTCTAAATATATTTGGCTTCCTTATTCTGACCTGTGTTTCTGCAGACAGCAGTTCTTATCTTCTTCATCATGTGGAAGCAATTACACGGAGTTCAACAAAGGTCAGATAGAGATGTAGAGGAGCAAAGTGCTTGTCCCTTGCCCTGCAGCACGCGAGTGACTGGTTCAACTAAAGTTCTTCACCCAAACTGAGATTTGTGGGATGTAGCAGAGCAGCTCAAATATTGTACTTGTACATTATGGTTTTAGATTCAGTACTTTTGTTTTGACTGTTCCCTATGCAATACAGCAGTTATGTTTCACTGAAGAAGTAAGATATGAGGCAAATTTTAATGCCAATTGATTGTGATGATATTTGTGTTTTCTAAGTAGCCCTGTATGATTATGAGGCCATAGTACCAATACTTTAAAACTCAAAGTAAAGAAGTAGTTATAAGCCTGCCTACACAATTTTTGTCCTGGCTGCTGCTGCTGCTTCAGTCCTAGAAACAGTCAGCATTGAAATCGTTAATAAATACTTGCTATTTGTTTATTTAAGTACATTGTGGCCCCCAGAAGATGGGGGAAAAGCATTTCACACTCTTCAGGATGTGAAGCTGTATCTAGAGACAAAGCCTAAAACAATTTAGGGTCATGCATGTAGGTTAATGACTGTAATTCTTGAGTTTACAATTACTCTTTATGGATGTTCTTTTTGTGACTATATGGGTAGCAACATCTGTTCATGTTTTTCCATAGTCATTCCATAGTCATTAAGACATCAAACTTTGAAACACATCCTAAAACTGAGACTAGTAAGTTATGTGGGCGCTGACATTCTGCCTATTCAGATGTTATCTATTACATGGCCTAAATTGTTATACTTTGAGATAAATCCATAGTTAATCTGAACCATTAATATCTCTGCAGTTTTGTTCCCTTATCTCAGAAGGTTATATTTAGAGATAAAAAAAGTTCAAAGATAGATGGCAAGTATGCTTAAAGGTGTGGAATGAATTACTTGCTATCAGCCCATTGTTAAATTCTGCCAAAGCTGTTTTGCACTTCTTTGTCACGATGAGAATTTGTGCTCAGGAATTACAAAATAGCAGAGCTTATTGGTTATAGCAGGTACAGATCAAAAGCCAGCATTTTGTTTCCATTGTTCAGACTGTGCTGTCAAAATGTATGCTATTAGTAGCAGTAATCTTTCCCTTGAGAGAAGTCTTGACTTTCTCTTGGCCCCAGATAAGAAATAGAATCTTTCTGTTTCCTTGGGCTGTTCAGTGTGGAAACAAACTTAACAATAAAGATAGTGTTGAAAATCTAACTTCTAAAATGCTGGTGTTAAAATATACTGTACTTATCTGCCTAGAATGCATCTCTTGCTTACTTTAGAATGAGAAAGAAATTCAGAATTAGCTCTCATCTACTCAGTACCTTCTGTTGTAAACTTTACTGCCATTTACTGGTTGGAATGATATAACCTGAAGGTATTAGGATTTTTTTTTTCTCTAAAACAACCCAACAAAATAAACAAAACAATTCTTACAGATTCAGGAAAGATTCATTTATTTCTTTGCTCAAAGAACTTTACAAGTCAACAGAGATTAAGAGTACAGTACTGCTTATACATTTCCCTTAGTAATGTAAAACTGTAGTATGTCATAGGTGCATATTTTATTTTAAAATTTTGTAAGTGGCAGCCAAATGAAAAATACAGTTTTAATGAGAAATTAATAGCAGTGGGAATAATGATTTTATAGACAGAATTTGAAGTAATGTGTATTTTCATGCAGGAAATACAAAGGTTTGGTCGTAGTGACATGGTTCATGAGGTATTATGCAGGAGGAAAATCATGTTCTTAGAATACGAAAAGTGTGAAAGTGCCTTAGGCTATGTTTATACTTGGGAAAATGCCACATGTAGAAATCGCAGTAGTAAGCATGTGTTAAAATTGTTCTCTGCTTCATGCATTACTTCAAAAATACAGTTGATTCATCTAGGCTGCATCCATACTAAACTATTATTTGAATGCCAACACCTTTACTCAGGCTTGAAGAGCTTTGGAGGTTGTGAAGCATGCTTTTAACATAAACTGAAGACCATGCCTATGACAACATGTGTAGGGTGAGCATTATCAAGTGTGGCCTTGTCCCTACCACATGGACCATCTGGCCCTATACCATCTGTAGCCAACGCCTTGACTTCTTGTCTCAAGTTATAGCATAGTATGTCTTTGCTTAGATGGCTTAGTCTGCTGTATTATTCCAAGGAGACGTTTAATGTGTTTTGGATCCATAGGCAAGTGTTTTTAACTTGAATAAAACTTGTATTCTAGAGTCGAGGTTGTCATTGGTATAGTGACCTAATCCTCATGATCCAAGTCTCAGCACTCTTCATACTGCATGGATATAACAAATAATTGATATTTGATTCTTAACAAGAATGTCTCTTCAACGCTTGGTTGCAGAATAGTCTAGAAGCCTAAGTAGTGTAGACAAGCATGCTGGTCCTTCAAACAGTTTGAAGGACCAAGCCTTCTCACTTCGTCTTAGTACCTCTATCTTTCCAATCTTTTAATTTGTAGCTTTCCGTTTATTGATAACTTATTCTTCTAAATAAGAGACTCTACAAAAGAAAAAGTCATTGACTTTCATAACTTTATTTCCACTGTAAGGTTTGCAAAGCCACCGATGAGCAAGAGGCTGTCATTCATTCTCATTGCAATTAAATGTAAATGCACGTAGGGTGACCAGAAAACCAAGAATTTTGTGTCCTCCTGAATGTGCTGAAAAGCCTACTAGTCATCTATCTTTATATTACCAGTGGTCTCTAAGGCCTAAAGCATGCCACAGGAAATATGACGTAAAATGTACTTTAAGGGATTTGGTAAAAAACTTCTAAACCAGTTGTTTGCTGTGATTGCATATGTTGGAATCTGATAGCTGTGGCAATGTTTTCCCCACTTTGTAGAATAGAAGCAGTGTTGTTTTTCAGTATGACTGCCTGTATTAATTGCTAAAAATTTGTTGATAGTGAAAAGCTGCTTGCTGTGTAGGTGTCTACTGTGCTGGAGGCTGTGTGCTGTGACTGTAGGTTCAGAATAATTAAAAATGGAAGTTGGGTGATGAGAATTGCATGTCAGGTCCCTAAGGATACAATTTGCAGATCTTACATCTCTATGTCAGGTTTATTCAAGATTAAGTAAAACTTGGAAATAAAACCGTATTGGGTCACAAAATCATGTGGCAGGGAGATGAATGCTCAAAATATTTAGCAAATTGTAGACTGGAATTAATTTGCAAACTGGTGTTTGTACAATGGATAAGTATACTTTATGGTAATTAGTCAATAGACAAGAGAATTAAATTAGATAATGCAGTGGACTTTAAGAATTACCTCCATCTTCCTGATTGTAATGAGGAAAACAAAACCAAACTGTTCAGGATAGATTTAGGAAGTATGTCAACTACTTTTGCAGAATTTATATTAATGGAGTCACATACGTTGTCTGATAAGAAAAATTGCTTTAGAAGTATGTGCTGTAGAAGAGTTGGCTGTTGATAAAATTGAACTCCCTTGTTCTTTTGGCAATTTATACTTCCCATGTTGAATATAAGGAATTTATCTAACAACATAATCTTAAAAGATTATGTTTGAAATAAAATATAATTTGCACACAAATTGTCGACTTTCCTAACAGTGGTCTAGTGGAGGAAAAAGATGCTAGTTATGTGACAGAAAAAAATGTACCGTACTCTTTGAAGGCTTGATTTTGCCAAACAGACAAAAGGATGATCAGAAAATGTGGACAAAATTGGATCTGAGGGAGAGCTGTGCTCACATGTTGGAAGAATCTTCACAGATGTGGATTTATGAAACCGAGTTTTATGGCAGCAAACCAAAGATGCTATGACTCACACAAATTGAAATCTGCTTGACTTATTCATCAGTTAACAGGTTGGTTGTTTCTTGTTTTTGTTTTTTTTTTTTTTTTTTTTTTTTTTAACGTGCATTAGTTAACAAATACATGGACTATATCTGGTTACAGTGAAGTTACTGCAGGTTCTCAAAATCAAAAAGTGCTGCATATTTTGCTATAGAAACGCAATACTAGTGTGGGTTACTTAAACATATTTTTAAAATCTGTAGAATATAAGAAAGGTCTTTATTAGTACTTACTTTTCATAATGTGTTATAAATATTTTTTCATTACCAAGCATCAGTTTGGAAGATACAATATTAGTATAAACTCACCATCTATTAGTATAAACTTTACATCTGAAGATTCAGATGATCCTGATTATATAACTGGTGTGTGGTGCAGTCAACCGTTAAAAGATTCTTATAAATTTTATAATAGTTTATATATTTGTTTATTCATGCTTGCAATTACATCAAAAAGTACTTGAAAATCTTGAAAAAACAGAATCATAGAATATTGTAAAAGATCCTTAAGGTCAAGTCCAACCGTTAATCTAACACTACTAAATTCACCACTAAACTATGTCCTTCAGTGCCCCATCTAAATGACTTTTAACTACCTCCAGGGATATATATAATGCTATATGAAAAGAAGAGTTCCATTTACCTGAGATTTACCATTCTCTAAGCTTTCACTTAATTTTTGAAGGTGTTTTAGTCTTACCTTCTTCTCTCTGTTCATATGGATAGTCAATTCTGTAGGAAAGCTCAACATACTGTTCCTGTTATCAATACTATTCCTATTATCAACAATAATACTTAAAACTTTGATAAGAAAACAACTGAGCACACAAAGAGCATATCCCCCCCCTCAAATTGAATGGCATGCAATATTGAATCAACTATTGATATGCACTTTATGATATTACATGAGCCTTTTTTACTAATCTTATAAACAGTATTGTCTCAATAAAATTAAACTATTTTTACTGGGCACTGGTTGAGTTCTGATAAGCTTTTTGGTTGCGTTTTTGATTTTTGACTTTTCAAATAGTAAATTTTTTTATGCTTTGACTATATTGTTTTGTTTGGAATTATTTGTGTATAATGTGCATACTTACCTATATAATTTACTGCCACATGGCAATCTTGTTTTATGCAGAAATCTTGTAAGGATTACATTAAGGTTCTGCATCTCAGAATAAGAACTATAATTCACATGCATATTCTCAGTGATGTCAGTGTTCAAGATACTCAGAAGAAGTAAGCCAAGAATGCAAATTTTTGTTTTATAGTAATTCATTCTTTTAATGTCCTGGAATAACTATTTAGTAAAGCCTAAAAATACATATTATGTATTTTAATGATGAGAAAGAAGCAGCAAAGTGGAGTCTCATTTATTGTGACAGATTAAGGTCAGCATGAGTTCTTAGGAAATGCTTTTCATCAAATCTATGTTTAGTTGAGCTCATGTTCTTAGTTCAGAAGTATGTATATAAAATAGGAGATGATAATGCCATCAGAGCCATTCAGAAACAATACATGATTTGCAAACAATTTGGAATAATTTACTTTTTTTTTATTTCCCCCAGCTTTGAAGTCCCTTTTGCTTCCTTCCTTTAAAAACAATTTTGAAAGTCTGAGTCATAGTCTAAGCAAATGGTGGAATTCTCTGAAAAAAGAAATTTCAGTTTCTTTATCTCTCTACACTAGATTCTTTCTATTTCAGCTCACAGTGGTTTCACAGAGACACAGACATTTTCTGAATACACCAGAGAATTCCTTCACTTTTACTAGTAAAAATGAATGGCATTTCAGCCATTGCTTCTGAACTTAAAAGCTTAGAGATATAAATGGAACCATTTCAGTTACTAAGAGCAATGTAGTATGAGAATATAGATTCATTCACTTTAATGCTAGGGATGCTCTCAGATTATAACCTCTTCTAGAGCTGTCTACATGCAGCCAGCAGTTGTCCCAGTGAGAGTGCACCTTTTTGTACCCATTGACATGGCTTCCACATAGGCTCCTGCAGCGCAGCCATCTGCCAGATTTGTTGTGTTCCTCCTGTCAGCAGCGAGCTGCTTGCCAGCTGTCCTGCTTCAGCCTGCTCTCGTTCTGCTGCCTTTACTGCCTGCTCTCTCCTTAGCACGCCTTCTGACTTCATGCTAGTCAGTTTCTTTTAATGGGCCGTGGTGGACCTCAGCTGTCTTGTGGCAGAGGATTGATGCAGCACTTTGCAATAAGTTTCATTAAAAAAAAAAAAAAGCAAAAGTTGTATCAGTATATTGCTGCGTGCCCGCAGCAGCAATATTAGAGGTCTGCACCCGACATTTTAAATGTAGCTGTGCTTCACGATTTGATTGTCTTTGAATGTCTCCCATTAAAGTATCCTCAATCCAAGTATTGATTGTGGTGCCAGTATATTCAGAAAAAAACCAGCTCCTATCTCAATTACATGTACTTGTATTTTAGGTAAAAGCTGATCAGTATGAGTAACTTCTATTTTTTTTAAAGTATTTCAGTGATCAAGATTTAATAAATTAGCACCTTACATTTTGACTAAAAGAAACATACTTTAAGAATAGTATTTATTTTATTGGCTTGTCTTTGTAGATTTTTCTTTCTACTAATTTTGAACTCAGAGTTTTCTGATCTTCCCCTTGCCCACAGAAAAAGAACAATTCTGTTTAGTTTGTTTCCTGTCAGCTGTGAGGGACTCAACTTGTGTGATTTCCTAGCAGTATGTATGTTTATTAACACATTCTGTTCAAACTGGGGAGCCAGAGAAAAAAAACCTGTAGGAACTACTATCATTCTGCTTTATACAACAGTGTCATCTCCATATATTAATCTTACTGATGAGAAAATTTGCTTTAATATCTGGAGCCTCATGAGAACTGAGTTGCCATCCCAGGGAATGAATAATGGCTAAGTTTTGCCTTTTTCTGAAACGAGTCTCTTCCTATACTTGCTGGTTCTCCAGAAGTTTGCCCTTTACTTTTGCCATTTAAAGTTCTCCAGAACTTTACCATTAGGTAGAATGGGCTGAAATTGGCCCTGGAATCTAGAAACCACTATGGCTGAATGAAAGGGCACAAAGCTGTCAAGTACATGATATTAACTTCATAAACTTGATGTCTTTTGGAAATCAGCTGCAACCTCTCTCTGTTGCTGTCAAAGCTAATAGACAGCAGCAGTCTAAAGCAGTTCCTCCGTTCTTTCCCTTGGTTTCTGAAATGTTAATTCTACTCTCTGCTACCAAGAAAGTCTCTGATGGTTTCCCAGTGGCTGAAGTGCAGAACTGGGATGTGCCTTGGGCTCTAAAGCTAGCATTCTCTTCAAAAATTAATCTGTCTTCTTTGCAATAATTGCTGTTATTTAGCTCCCATGATTCATCTTTCTTCCTTTCTATGATCTTCCTTCCTTGATCACTGTCTGTCTGCAGAGCTATAGACCACCATTCTTGACCTCCTTCTTCAGTGATAAAGTCACACAATAATTGTATTTGTGATATGAATTTAGCTACAATTACTATGCCAAATTGATAATCTGTTTTCCTGTTTCAAACTAAATCTTCTTCTGTCCAAACTAAATCTGTTTGTCTAACCTATGTATTCAGCTGCAAGCTTAACTAGCAAACAGATTTGTCTCCTAAACCTTCCTTCTTGGCTATTGGAGACCTCAGGCTGACAAATACAAACATCTTCATTTCAGAATATGAATGAATCTGGCCATGTTTTCTTGCACAATATTTCTTTTGTTATTTTTCCTCTCCAGCCATGCAGCAATAATTCAAACTTTACTATTTCTTTCATTTATTTAAATATTTTCCCCTCTGTTTTGGGAAAGCACAAACTAGTCCCAGTCATAGCTTGCAAATGCTTTCTTTATTCTGTCTATTGCTTTCACTATGGCTATTCATTTCTTCCTTTATATCTCACAGTGTACGTTCCTCAAATGCTTCACATTCAGAAAACTTTCTGTCTCCAAGTTTCAAAATGACTTATATTGTGGTCCTTCACTCACAGCAAGGTGTTGCTTCATTCCTCTAGCTGGTTAATAGTGACAGATCTTGTTCCCCATTTAATAAATTACAAAATGAGCCCTTGTTTGGAAGAATTTGTTTAATTTGGACAGTCAGATTCTGAATATCATCTTTAGCTTATTATGCTCTGTTTTCCTTGTGTTCATCCACTCCTTACTTAAATTCTGTAGAACCTTTTCCTTTGATGCTGTATCATGTTGGGTTTCTCTTTTGGGCACTATCTCGAAACTGCCACAGTTCTGTGATTGTGTCTCACCTGGACAGATTGGTTTGAAGTAAGAAGAGTTTTTCTAAATAGAATATGTTCATCATTCTGTAGTCTTTATTCCAAGTACATCTTGAATTGAAAACCAGATTATCTAATGATTAATATTTCTACAAGAAGAAATACTAATTGAGAAAGAATGTCATATCACTGGCTTTCTTGAGTAGCAGATTTAATCATTTAACACGAAATACTAAGTATTACTCAAAGTATTTGAAAAAGTATTAATCTCCATGTCATACAACTTAGCACAGGTATATGTCTGATTATTTTCTTTTTGCTGTCATTTCTCTTAAAGCAGAAATGAAAGGCTTGGACAAGACCAAAATTCTCAAAAATGCTAAGTACAGCAGATTTGCAGCTGTTGACAAGAAAGAAATGTATTTTCCAAGTCAATAGCTGTCATTAGATATAGACATAAAGTACAGGTAAGTGTGGTGAAATCGTAAAGGTGATTGAGTGCAACTGCTGTTTCTTCCCCACGCTGCCACAATCTAATTCCTGACTATGGCTCTTTGTAGACAGGTTCCATTCCTGAAATTTTATTTAATTGAGGTAAGGTCAAACATAGGATTCTAGAAAGAATTGAACTTCAGGGGCAAGAAAAAGAAAGAAAAGATAGTTTATTTACTGACAAGAAACTGAATAGTACTGTAAGTACTGCAGATCTCAGTCCTTTTACTGGCAAAGTGAATGAGTGTTTATATTTAGAGCACAGTGGTACAGTACTGTAGCAAAGTGCTGATTTCTCATTAATCACATATTATTTTTAAAGCCAACAAGCAGAATATTGACAAAGCTTCACATCAAGATCTCTACTACGAAGTTGGTAAAGATGATTGAGCATCAGTTAAATTAAGCGTAAAGCATTTGGTTGGCTTATTGTCTCCTTTTCTTAGGAATAAACTAGATATGAACAGACAACATTGCTGTGTTTCTGTAAAACCAGCTTTTGTTCTTGTACAATACTTTCATATTCTCAGTAGCATATAAACCTCCTGAAGTTCTATTTCCCCATGTCAATTGGCAGAAATAGATAGTATTTTTTGTCATTACAGCCCTAATGAAACAGTTTTAAGAAGTTAGTGAAGATTCTCAATAGGTCGTATTAACAGTGACTTTGTAGGGAACTTGGGAATGACAATACGTGATAGAAAATTATTTCCTAGCACAAACAATTTTCTATAGAGATTCAAAGGGAACAGTGCACAGCCCCAGACTAAGAACTTTGTTTCCAGAGAGTGTAGATAAGGAGTTGATCAATGACAACCAACATGGCTTCAAAAAAGACAAGTCATGCCTGACAAATTTGGTGGTCTTTTATGATATTGCCACAATATTGGTAGATAAGGGGAGTGCAACAGATGTCATCTCCTGGACTTATGCAAAGTGTTTGACACTGTCTCACATGACATTATGGTCTCAAAACTGTAAAGTCATGGATAAGGATAAATAGATAAGGAACTGGCTGGATGTCCACACTCAAAGAGTTGCAGTCAACAGTTCAATGTCCAAGTGGTGGTCAGTAATGAGTGTCATTCCTTAGGGGTCAGTACTGGGACTAGTGCTTTGTCCCAGATGCTTAAGATCTTTGTCGGAGACATAGTGTGTGGCATAAAGTGTACCGTCAACAAGTTTGCCAATGACTCCAAGCTATGTGGCACAGTCGACACACTGGAAGGGATACGTTCCAGAGAGATCTGGCCAGGCTTGAGAAGTGGGCCCATGCAAACCTTATGAAGTTCAATCAAGGCAAGTGCAGGGTCCTGCACCTGGGACATGGCAATCCCAGGCACATATACAGGCTGGGCGGAGAATGGCTGGAGAGAAGCCCTGAGGAGAAGGACTTGGGGGTGTTGGTGGATGAGAAGCTTGACATAAGCTGGCAATGCATCCTGGACTGCATCAGAAGTATGTCCATCATGTCAAGGGATGTGATTCTGCCTCTCTACTCTCCTCTTGTGAAACCCCACCTAGAGCTCTCATGAAACCCCTATCCAGCTCTGGAGTCCTCAACACAGGAAGGACATGGACCTGTTGAAATGGGTCCAGCAGAGGGCCACAAAGATGATCAGAGGGCTGGAGAACCTCTCCTATGAAGACAACTGAAGACAGTTGGGGTTGTTCAGCCTGGAGAAGAGAAGGCTTCAAGCAGACCATAGAGCAGCCTTCCGTTACTTGAAGGGGGCCTGCAGGAGAGATGGGAAGGGATTCTTTATCAAGGAGTATAGTGATAGGATGAGAGGTAGTGCTTTTAAACTGAAAGAGGAGAGATTTGGACTAGATATTAGGAACAAATTCTTTACTGTGAGGGTGGTGAGACACTGGAACAGGCTGTCTAGGGAAGTTGTGGATGCCTCATCCCTGAGAGTGTTCAAGGCCAGGCTGAATGGGGTTTTTAGCAACCTGCTCTGGTGGGAGGTGTCCCTGCCCGTGGCAGGGGGGTTGGAGCTTGATGATCTTTAAGGTCCCTTCCAACTCTAATCATTCTGTGATTCTTTGATCTCCATCATAGTAATTACTAGTTACTTCTGTGTTTGCTTATGGGATATACCCCTCAAATTTATATGAACTATATGTCTCATACAAAGTGAAATTTAAGGTCTTAAATTTTTTCTGAGGATACAGCATCAGTTGGTCAATGCTTTTTTTCTCTTGGACTTCAAGGGATTGAAAATAACATTGTGTAAGCAACAAAGCAACAAAAAGTTGCAGAGTCTCAAACAAATTGCAAGACAGGAGACCAGAAGTCTTTATTAAAAATGTTGAAAAGTGGAAACAACAGATAAATTAACAGCATTTTGTATACGCTTTTCTTAATCAACTGGATTTCTTTGATGTGAAGTATTTGCAGAACTAGTAGGTAGTGAATTAATGCCTCTATTTTTTCCTCCCTGTGCGTTCTTGATGTGGATTTCAACCTGCCAGTTACTTTCAAGGAGTACTTCTTGACATTTTACAAATTTTCTACTTGATGTCATTTAGTTCAGTCCCCGTGGTAACCTTCCCAGAGTCTTCAAGTAAAACAGCAGCAAGATTGAGCTATCATTGAGATGGTTAAATATCGTCAGGCTCTTCATCAGGGAAAGAGCAATATACAAAAATGTTAGTGGCCTTATTTGCATTATTTTTGCATTATATAGAACCACTGTATTGGTCCTGGGGATTGCATAGAATAGAAAATAAATACCATCTATGTCAACACTTAATATAATTTTGAACTTTGAAGTAAGTTTGAAAAAAAATTTTTATTTTTATTATAAACTGCTGTGCAACAAGTAAAATATATTTGTGTAAGTAAAAGTGCTATTATTTTTTTTCAGAACTCCTACAGGCATGAAACCAAAATTGTCTCCTGTTCATTAACATCTATTTAATGTTTATTGCTTAGTGTTCATCAGTATACATATTTTTTCATTCTACTGTATACTTTTAGAACGTTTACCATTTTTTAATTAAGTTTTTCTTTCTTCAGTGAAAAAGGTAAAAACTTGAATAATGTGTTGTACTTATGTCATAACACATATTTCTCCCTCTAATTAAAAGCAACTGTTATTTAACCCAAACAAAACTATTTGCTGGTTATAAAATTTCTTAGTTTTTTCTACAGAAATGTAAAGCGTTTAACTGTAAGTTCATAATGCTCCAGTAGAAAATGCAAACACCATCAGGAATAACATAAGGATTTAGGCTATTACTTTAGACAACACCAAATAACTTCTATTGCTACTACTTGCTATTGCCCTAAAATTACTGAGTAGACTATGGAGGTTTTGCAGTTCTCTAAGCTGTTTGCATTCAATTGCATTTCAGTTGATCCTGTTTTGAGCAGGGTGTTGGACTACATAATCTCCAGAGGTCTCTTCCATTCTCAGTGATGCTGCTTCTGAAGCAAGCAACAACCAATTGAAGGTATTTGAAGGCTGTTCTAGAAATTTGCTGAAAGTCAAGTAGGAGTTGGCTTAGGAAGAATGTGTTTCCACACTTTGCAAATCTCTTTGGAGGAGACGAAAAGGTGATTTGCAGGGCTTTAGATTATTGGTATATAATTTCTGTGGTGAACTCTTAGACTGTTTGTTTTTTATTATTGAAACTATTCTTAAAAGACAGTTTTCTGCTACTTCAAAAAGGATACTACCCACTCACCCAACCAAAGAAAAATGAAATAGACACGAGCTGGACATTAAGACAGCTCTAAGCCAAAAACTTAGCATTGCTACCTCACAGGACCTGAGGTAATAAAAGTTGGATGCATAGAGTTTCTTCTGTCTGCAAAAAAAAGTTTCTAAGACCACAAAAATTTCCACAAGAAGACAAATGGTTGTCTTCCTGCCCTTACGTTGTGCCTATGGAATATACCTCAGTTGCTGTAACACCAGTAAAGTTATTTTAATCTGGACATAGCTTCTTTCCCTGAAGCCCAACCTTGTGTTTCATAGTCGCCACACTGTATCTGACGTGACTCAAACTGAGAGCTCATGGAGTAGATATCTTACCTCTGAAAAGTGCTGCTTATGTAAGTAAAATTTTTTCTTAATGTTAATTAGATTTCAGTTTCAATTTCAAAAGCATAAATGCTTTCTGTGAATTGGGTCCAGAGTATTGGTTAATAACAGGTGTTACTTGAGAGTTTTTCTTTAAAATGGTAGTTGTGTTACCATCTACATGTTATTTCAGAACGTTCTTGGTTAATGTAAGGGCCTTGGCAAACTAGTATTAGCAAGTGTTGCAGGTTTTTAGAAATATTTTCTAGCGAAAGCTTATAAATAAAAGAATGGAAGTCTTCACACTTTAAAATATAAAGGAAAATCTTATGAATATATAACTGTCAAAAGTAGCATATAGTTACTTTCTTCAAGGGAGCCAGAATAGAAGATATGTCTGGCATCAAGATGATGGCCTGTGCAGGTGCCTGCTCCTATTTGATGCACAGAATTTTGTGCATGAGTTCATTCAGAATATAATTTTTCACTTTCTTTGATGATGTGTTAAACGTGTGCAGCTGCTTGGGTGTTTTGTGGATTTTTTTCTTTTAAAAAAATCCCTAAATGCAATTTTTAGAAGTACCCGGCATGTGCTTTTGACCAAAATTAACTAGTGCTTTCAGAAGTGTATTTTGCCTTTGCTGTTAGAAGTTTTCATTTAACTGTTACTTTTATGGTACTAAAATGGGTACTATCATCTGAAAAATTCATTGACTTCTTTCATGGTGTGACAAAAAAAAAATCCACAAAGAGTTAGTGAGGGAATAGTGCTAATTAGAGATCTGTGTATTTGGTTTTTTTTTTTTCTGATTTTTTAAATCAGAAAATGTTGGTTTATGTCAGGTAACTGCTATTGAAGAGAAAAAGGCAGGTAATTCACAGGATTTTTTTTCAGATTAAGATTCTCTCACATTAGTATTTTCTAAGCTCCCCCACCCCCTGTCCCATCTTTGTTGTTGATTTGTTGCTTCATTGTCTTTTTACCTAGAACAGCTCGTAATTAAAGACCAAAGTGTAGCAGAGAGAACTTTTTAATGAGACTGAATGATATATGTGTTACCTGAATCTTCTGTCATTTCCATCCTATTGTAATTAGGAGACTACAGCTGTTAAAATTCATGAGCCACTCAGTACTGCATAGCAAGTTTATGAGATGTTCCATGTTGTGCATTTGAAATGCCTTTTTCAAGATATCCAGTCCTTCAGTATTCTGTGCTATTTATACCTATGCCTCATATTCCCTCCATGACCAGATACTTCTCTTGTTTCAAAATGTTCTTGAATGTAAAGTTTTCCTGGCTTATTTTTGAGTTTTTCATTTGCTTGTTTAATAGAGGGGAAGATTCTGCTGCGGTCTCTATTTGGATATTGCTATGCAATCAGCCAGCCCCAACTTCCTAGCTGCACTGCAGTAGGGCAGGTGTTTGTAACAAGCTTTGGCAATCCATCGTCTTCACCCCATAAAGGTGATCTGCAAAGAGGATTGCAGGGAACATGCTTTGTTTTTTATGAAAAGGAGAAGAGTGAGAACAGGTTCTGTCAGGCAAGGGAAAAGGAAAACTGTAAAAATGGTGAACTGTTAAGTGTCCTTGAGAAAGGTGATAACTAGATTTATGAGGACAACGATTAATGTGAGCTGAATAGTCCACCTTCTCAGATTACTGCTCTAGGCTGCCTGCAGATTCAACTCGGTGTTGCTGTGGGGTTTACTGCTGCGATATGCCACCTTTCTGAAAAAAGCTTTCCAGCAGAACTAGGGGAGGTGCACTCATTTTTTTTTTTTTTTTTTTTATGTAGGGATTCCTCATATTTGGGATGAGGAGCACAGACAAAAATGTAAACACATGGTGGCACCTCTTGACCTCCAATATTGCCTACAGATGCTTCTAGTGCTAGTGGTGGTTATTCTCATTGCTCATAAGGGAGAGTATAATGAAAGAAAAAGCTTGTGAACTTCCCTGTCAGCAGGCTGTGGAATCAACAGCAGCTTGGACAGCCCTGAGGCAGTGCTTTTGTAGGGTTTATGTCATCATAACCCTTTCATGTGGGAGCAGTTTGTCCTTAGCAGAATGGAGAATCTAGAGTCCCAAGCCTCTTTTTCTTCCTTCCAGAGTAACTAAACAATTTGTCTCCAATTTATACATGAGATTAACTTAGATCCAAATGCCAATTCCTGTTTCCAGTATTCACCTTGTTGAGTGATAACTTATTTCATTAGAAGAGCCCTAAATCATCATGAGTCTCTGGCAGAGGGAAAATATTACAAGAGAATGTAGGGCGATCTAGTTTATATGTCATGAACACATTTCTAAGCTTTGTTTATTCCTCTCATACCATTCTTGTGCATAAACAAAAGGAATCCACATTTCATTCTCCTTTCAGAAACAAAAGGGGAGGGGAAAAGGAAAAGGTCAGTGAAAATAAATCTTATTTTCAGGGTAATGTCAAGTGAATAAAACATACTCAAATTATCTATTTTATTATGATCTTAGGAAAATCATAGTGAATTTTAAAATGCATTTTCATGTTTTTCAATACCTCCAGAATAATATTATCTGAAAATAGAAAAAAAAATTCCGCTTCTAATAGCTGCTTATTTTAGCTTTAAGCAGTTCTACACAATGATGTGAAAAAAGCTTAAGCCTTTGTATGGTGACTTCTTGATACCTGTGCACTAATGAAAGTGATCATTTTGATTAGCAGAATGTCTTAGCAGTTTGTCATTTCATGCAACACACCTTGTTGTGATTGTTATTGTGGATTTCAGTGAAAAAACAATACCCAAAATTCTGCCTCGAATATGCTGATGGCTCAAAGTACAAATAGTAAGCTGCTCAAGCTGCTCATAGTTATATATGACAATCTGTACCAAGCTAATTTCATTGTACTGATTAAACATTACATTTGCATTACTACTGTAGAATCACAAGCCTGACCTAACAAGTATGTTTGTGAGGCTTTGTGATGAAACAACTGTAGCCTATGAATGTCCTTGTATGACACTGAACTTAAGTATTACCCCCTGTATACTTATGACAAGTTTTAATGGCTTTATAGCCCCTTCAGACCATAGATCCTTTTGTATGTCAAAGGTAAGTCATTACAAAGCTGTAGAATCATAGTTCTACAGCTTTAGTACCAATTAATAAAGCTCTTAATTAGGTAGGTCTCCAAGGAGCTTGCTTTGTTTCTATTTTTATGTTTACAATGGCATAAATTGTAAACATATCTTCTTTAATGAAGACAACACTCATAAGCAGCTGTCTGTGTATCTCCAATCTAATGCCATTTCCGATTTGACAAAAGCGTGCAGGTAAGTGTTAGGTTAAGTGCTTTGGATGCATTGCTAGCTGTAGCAGTGGCAGTCACTTACTTCTCCACAGGCAGAATACCTAAAAGCTCTTACACGCAGGTTCTTAACATATTTCTGTGCTTTGAACAGATCAAATCTGCTTTATGCAGCTCAGCTACAAAGCTTCTCATCACCTCCTCTGTTTCTGTGCAGTGGGAGAAGAGGGAGGTTGCTTTCTACCCCACTGATTCTGTTACCTAATCTGAAGTGACTGTTAAACTAAATAATGATCAGTAGCCAGTGGGAGCTGGGAGCGTGGGTTTTCTGATGTCTGTAAGAGAGCAGCCTTACTGAAAGCAGTTGTTTCTTTGGTGCTTGCAGGTACCAAATCCTTGCGGAGTTCTGTATATTTTGTGTAATTTTTGTTGAGCTTTCATTTGGGTTTTCTTTGAACAAATGACCATAAATAAAATTGTCTAGTTAGTAACTAAGAGTGAGGTAGACTGCTATGTTTAAGCATTTCAACCAAAATGATAGAGGTAAGGAAATCTAGCTGAATTTGTTTTCTCCCTAGTACATTTGGTATTTCATAATTTATAATAGATTAGAAAAAATGGTCTATTAGCTTCATATCCAAAATATTCAAGAAAGTTTTTGCAGGTGTTGAAATGTGTTAGATTTGTGTGCAAGCTTGCACAGACTTAATTACGTTTTCTATAGCCCTGACTTTAGTCTTTTCTAGGACTCACAGAAGACTGTATAACCACATCTAAGGGTATTGCAGCTTTTGTTTAATAACAGCAAAAAAGGAAGCAGCAGAAATTTATTCATCCTGAGGTTTATGTATATGAACTATAAATTGTGTTTCACTTGGACTCCTAAATGTCCAGAGAGTGTTGGACAAAAAAATCAGTACTGCCAAAAGCAGTAGAGAAGTAGGTTTTAAAAAAACCTATGGCATTGGTAGTTATGCCTCACTGTTTTCAGTTTGTCTTTCATCTTTTGAGGCTAGGCAAAAAATAGTACAAGGTGATGTTAGTGTCTGAAAGGGAGAGGATGAGTTCAGCTAGGCAGTGCTTTGCTGGAAACCCTAATTTTGTCTTTTTCTGTTCTTCTAATGATCGAATGACAATTTACACTATTCTTGTTTACTATATTTATAGTAATGTATACAATTGTGTGATATAATAATTATAAGTAGGTTAAACCCAAATAACAATAATAAATGCCTTGCTTGTAAAAGAAATCGGAGTGCTATTATAATTTTGTACTATTCAATGTATCTTACTTAGCATAGCCTAAGAGATTCCTAGTGTTCATTATTTGTATTTTAGATGTCCCTTCATCTTTGTGAGTGGTGAACATGGTATTTCTGAATCCTGAAACTGACATCAGAATTTTTCCAAAGAAATTGAAAAACAAATTGGACAATTTATAATCTCATATCTAAATATTGGTGTCTTTCAGCTGGCAATATGATCTGGAAGAAATTACATGTCATTTATTTGTTTTAAATGTGTTTTGCTAAGTGGCATTTAATACTAATTCATAAAGAGAATGTTTGCTGAAGACTGTGCTTCTTTCCAAAACATGGATGAACATTAGTGGAATATTAAGATAAAAAAAAATCAAGTTCTTAGTAGAATTTAAAAAGGAACTTTGAACATGTCCTTTTCAGTTTCTGTCACTTTTGTATCTACCTTAAAATAAAGTCTGCAGTGTTTCATGCATAGTTTCTCATTACTGGCCCATGTGTAGAGTATGTGTTAAGCTTAATGTATATCTACACATGTGATAATAAGAAAAACATAGTATCTGCTACTTTGTAGGAAAGTGTTGCTCATTGCTGGTGTTCTCAATCATGCATTTTGAGATTTTTAAAAGGAGTTCTGTGCTTATTTTGGGTCATAAGCATAAACTATTTACATGTTTAACTTTTGTGAATAATACTGCTATTCCGAACTTTGGCAGAAAACACTGCTTAGTGCTGCATGATCCTCTTGCACAGTAGACTCACAGTTGACACACATATGTGCAGTTCATATGACTGGATGAAAAGGTGTAAAACTCAGTGGGGAAAAAACCCCATGTGTAAACTGAATTAGATACCAAGGCTTTCCTTCCTCGACTACATTACCTTCAGCACAAAATTTGCCACTAATCCTTTCCGTTACAAGCAAGGCAATTGCTGTACTGTAGCGAAGCAATGTCTAGGTGCATTTGTTACATACCATCTCTTGAATCTGTGATGATTTGCACTGACAGATCAAACAGTGATTAAATCACCAGTAACACCCCCCCCCTTGAATTACTGATATGAATGAAAAATTATTATGTCTTTTAAATATTTAATTTTGCATTCTCTAAGATAATCTTGTTTCATAAATGTGATGATATTATAAATGAGCTGAATTGGTGTGGGTCCTAAGTAGTGAAGAAACTAGAGGCAAAAGAACAGAAAATAATATAAATATATAAAGATTTGTCACAATACTCAGAATACTTCAAATGACATTATCTTTGATTTGTCACTGAGATGATGGAATTAGTATGCAAATCACATTAAGTCAAAATGCCTTCATGTATGTTTTTAAAAATTCAAGGGTGAGATTTCAGATTCAGTTAAATATCAGGGGTTTTTTTGTGTGTAGATCAGGTCCTGCTCTTCTCTGATCTCTGAATAAACACTGGCTCAGTCTGGGTTTATGTTGTCATTTTTGGGGGAACCATTTGGCCATAAAAAATAAAGCCAATCAGATACATGGAGGAGGAAGGTTTTTGAGATGTGGTGCTTTGCTGCTGAGGCCTGTATTTGGAGAGAAATACTTTGTGTGGATGTGAATTGAAAGCTGCCTGGTGGAAAAGTTGGGTGTTGGGTGACACCCAGCTGAATATGAGCCAGTAGTGTGCCCAGGTGGCCAAGGCAGCCAACAGCATCCTGGCTTGTGTTAGAATAGTGTGGTAAGTAGGACTCGGGAGGTGATCATTCCCCTGTAGTCAGCACTGGTGAGGCCCCACCTCAAGTACAGTTTTGGGCCCCTTACCAC
Organism: Scolopax mira; assembly: GCA_004320125.1. Classification (NCBI taxonomy): domain Eukaryota; kingdom Metazoa; phylum Chordata; class Aves; order Charadriiformes; family Scolopacidae; genus Scolopax; species Scolopax mira. The sequence continues at coordinate 22,792 of BJBW01001134.1, forward strand.
AAAAAAGACATTGAGGTGCTGGAGTGTGGCCAAAGGAGGCAATAAAGAGGGTGAAGTGTCTAGAACATACGTCTTATGGTCTTATGGGGAACATGAGGGAACAACTGGGGTGGTTTAGTCTGGAGAAAATTAGGCTGAGGGACCTTATTGCTCTCTGCAACTTTCTGAAAGGAAGTTGTAGAGAGGTGGGGGTCAGTCTCTTCTCCCAAGTAACAGGTAATAGGATGAGAGGAAATATTCAAGTTTAGATTGAATATTAGGAAAATTTCTTCACAGAAAGGGTTATCAGGCATTGGAACAGGCTGCCCTAGGGAAGTGGCTGAATCACCATCTCTGGAGGTATTTAAAAGACATGTAGATGTGGTGCTTAGGAATATGGTTTAGTGTTGAACTTGGCAATGCTAGGTTAATGGTTGAGCTGGATGATCTTAAAGGTCTCCCAACCAAAATGGTTCTATGATTCTATGACTGGTTTTCAAGACCATTCCATTGCACAAGGGAAAGAAGGAAAAAGAAACGGCTGGAAGTCAGAGTTTGTTGTGAATCCCTCTTTCGAGTTTTGATATGAGCACTTGTTTTTATCCTGTGTCATTAACAAATCTGCAGGATGAACAAAGTAACCATTTATTACTGAAAATGGCGCAATTAGCAACAGAGATAGTTCAGCATGTGAGGTATCCTATCTCCTTCTAAAGACAACACCTTTTCTTCTCTTCTGACAGATTTAAATGGATTAGCAATAACATAATAACATTAAGTAAGTAATTTCAAGAGCACTGAAGTGCACCCAAACTGGTAGGGTTTTTCCTTTTAACGGAGCTCAGCTTTTTTTTCCTTTAAGGCTACACAGCAATACCCACCTGCTCTGGCTGGGGTCCTCCATGGGCTGCAGTGGAACTCCTGCCCTGGCGCCTGGGTCACCTCTGCCATCCTTCTGGGATGGCCTGGGGCTTCACAGGGCTGTTCCTTTTTTTAATCTCATTCCTCTTTGCTTTTCTGGCTTTTTTTGCCCTTTCTGAAATGCCCTTATCCTGAGGCACCCATGGGAGGCTGCGAGGCTGGGCCATGCCCTGCGGCGGATCGGTCGGAACAGTCTGGAACTGGCAGCCCTAGCCCCTCCTCACAGGGGCCACCCCACAGCCCCTGGGGACACCTGGGCAGGGACACCCAAAGCCAGAGGTATTCTTCAGCTGAAACATCAGCTCATGTTGTGTCCTGTGATTCTTCTAAACTGAAAAAAAAACCAGCACTGAAAAAGGAATTGGCCATTTTAGTCATGGTAACAAATGCTAGGCTGGGAACAACGGCCTAAGGTAGGTGCCCCCATACTCTCCGCTTTGGCTGTGTTCGGAGCACCTTACAACGGTTGCCTCAGGCTTCGCATTGCATGTGTTTTAGCTGAGCGATACCAAAACCACAGAAATGTTTTGGAGTTACAACAGAGTCAGGATAAGGAGAGAGCGGGTAGATGGGCTGGGGTGAGGGGAGGATGTCTCTCAGCAAGGTGAGGGTCTCCAGTGGCTGAAGGCTGTTGGCCATGGCCAGACCCCAGTATGGGGCTCTGACACACTGTCCTCAGTCTTGGCTGGGTGTAGCCTGGGCATCTGCGATGGTCAGCAGGTTTTAACACATGTATGGTTACAGTTTCATGACAGGTAAAATAATTTTTCTAACAAAGTGCCACTTCTTTTTAAAATTCATATCCCACTGAGTACATGACCTCTGCAAGCCTTAAAAAAAGAGGTTTTCATATGCACTGCCTTTACTCTCTCTTATTTGACAGATTGACAACTCATTTATCTGTCAGCCAAACTACAACATCTTAAACTTTAAACAAAAAAATGAAAATCCTTATGAAGTGCCATGCCCAGTATGGCATATATAGGAAGCTGGTAACTCCTGAGAACAGTAAGTGTTAGAAACATTTCCAAGTTTCAATATTAAAGCAAAGACTGGTTTTGGTTATAATTTACTAAAGTGATGTAGATCATAATTTTGTAGAATTTGACATTAGGCTCAAGTAGAAAACCATGGCCCAATTTGAAATGAGTGGGCAGCAGGACTGAGATCTTGGCTTGAAGGGTTCCTGGTAATGTGATAGAGACCAGGGGGCCTTAAGAAATTAGAAGATGAACATTTCCATGTCACTGATTTTTGTACATACAGAATTCACTTTAGTTCAAGAATTACCACTGGGTCTGAAAGAGCTGAATTAAGGTTGAAGAGAGAAAAAAAAAATTACTTAAATGTAAATCTCAGCAGGTAACCTACCCAATCCCTTGAATCTGGGTTCACCAAAACCTTGGAAAGGTTGAAAAGCACTTGCATGCTGCAATACCTGTGTCATTTCTTTACATTGTCAGTATTGGTTCCTATAACTGGAGTTTTACGCTCCTTCCCTTTTCAGAACTATTAATGGCTTATGATTTCTTTGTCTAATTCTTTGCCCTTGGATCTTAAATTCAGTGTGCTTGCTTTCAAATAAGATGTGGCTCCTGTTTGCATATGGTGGGGTAATTTGTTCCTTTTTTGAAAGTGAGTCAGGAAAATTTTATTTTATTATTAATATAACTTTACTTTGGACCACTATTGTAGCCTGGTAATTTATGATAAAACCCTGGAATTTTTCAGAGAGCTAGAGTGATTTTGAATACTCTTTTAGAGACCCAGTGAAAAGAGATCATTGTTTATTAAAAATATCCTGAAAGCTTTCTTATCTTTTTGTACTTAGATTTGTAGAAACAAACCTTCAATCTTTTAGGGGTTCTGCCTTTGCTCTTGTGTTTATACACAACTTACGAAGTTTGAAACAGAGTGCCTTGTCTTTTTCCTAAGTCACAGGAAAGACTTCAGATGTGTGATTTTAATGGAACAAGAATACCTATTGCATTTATAGTTTAGCAAAGAGCTAAACATCCTGACGTTCCTGTTGCCTTGCTTCTTGGTGTTTAAAAATGTAGAAAATTCCGTGTGCAGTGGTAGACTACAGTAATATTAAATATACGAGGAAAATCTCAAAAGTCAAGGCATTGCAAAGTTGCACACACAGTATGAATATATGCATCATTACAGGGCCTGTTGTTACAAGCTCATGTACAATTTTTCTCACAGAAACCTTGTTCATTCAGAGCATAATAAGTGAAGACTGTGTGGAGTTCAAGGTCTTGCATATTTAGATTTGGGATTTAATCAAGATGTATAATGTGGATCCAAAAAATAGATACATTTATATGCCGTTTTTAAGATAGGTATTGGATTTACTTTAGCACTGAAGTAAAGCGATTATCTTTTCTTGGATTTTGGAAATATATTCTTTGATAGAAGCTAAGAAGTTCTTATGGGTAAATTGGGTTTAAAAGGATTGCCATATTTCAGCTATATTATTACAGTTATTTTATAATGGATATTATAAAATACCTTAGTTATTTTTTGATGCTGTATATAACCATGCATACATAACATATATATCCAGCCCCTGGCTATGGTGAATAAAAACTGTGTCCATATAAATCTGAATGTGTGTGCAAATGAGAACAGTTAATTTTTGAATGTAGTTGTAAGCATAGACAGATGATAGTATTGCCACTGGCTTACACTGGAAGTTCCTTTATCACATTGTCTCTCCGACTAAACTCCTATTTATTTCAGTCTTGTTTGTGTAGAAAATGCAAGTGTACTAGAAAAACGCTCGCTACTGTGCAAAAGTAGTGGCTATGGGAATTCCGAGAAGCAGTTGCATTAGTACATTTCTATTTTCATAGCCATAGCAAGGTGTTCTCTGTTACCATCTGTTCTATCGAGAGCTTGACATTGAAAGATTTATTGTACATCAAATTACAAATGATACCATGCTTAGGATTTTCTTTAGTAGATTATGAAATGAGCGATATCTAGATATAACCCTCTCTCACTCAATCTGCTTTCACTTTTGAGATTTTTTTCCTGAGGGTAGTAAATTGAAGATTAAAGCTGATAGTTATATGATAGAAGAAAAATATGTTCTGGCTGGTTTAGGTGAGTTAGAGAAATGGAGGCAGTGAAAAGCCATTAAAAATCATAATTAGAAACAAATGGAAGTGAAATAATACCTCTTGTCTTAATTCTGCTGATGGATGCTGCTGCAGATAACTAGCTTGGATAGAAGCAATAGTTTAAATGGATTAGATGCTAACACTCTGTATAATGTCTGTGTATTGAGGACACAATGTTGAGTAGGAATGCAAGTTTTTGCCCCACCAGTTTTCCCTGACCATCATCACTGACTAAACTTTCTCCCCTACATTAGCATGTGCGTCATCAAAGTGATTTGATTTGGTACAGGTAAGGATGTGAAAATCACCAGCACTATAGGAAGGGTGGCATGAGAAAAAAATACCTGGTTTTGGAAACATTCTAAATAGCTAAAATAATAAAAGAATAGAAATGGTGTCCATCAGTGGTAGCTCTATTGTGTAGCTGTCTGATTCATGCACACTGAAGGTTTCCACCTCTTAGTTTAGCTGCCTGCCAAATCGGCTTCCCGGTTGCTGATTTTTTGGGTTTGGAAATCTTGTCAGAAGTGAAATACCATTTTCCATCTATATCAGTGGTACCTGAGATGCTTCCAGCCACAACACTAACAAACTTATTATTTCTTCTAAGGCTCTGGAGTACCTTGTGAGATAACGGGAGGAAGGCAGGGCACCCTGGGTTTGTGTCTATCTGGCACTGTTTTTCACAGTTCGTTGTATTTAGGAGAGAGTGAGCCCTACACTAATTTAAAAAATAAAATTAATCACTTAAAGTTTTTATGCTATTTTAATCAGGCAATATTTTTTCCTCTCATTCTGGAGAACTGCATCCTGCAGTATGAGGGTTCCACAGTGTTCATTAGCTGGGTCATTGTCTGTCAATAATAGCTTGGTTGTTTTTTTTTTCAGACACCTAAAAGAAACTGCAGAAATCAATCTATGTAACTCAACTGCAAAATCATAAATAATTGAGCTGGAATCAAGCTCAACCATCTGTTTACTCGTAGATTACTGGTAGAGTCCCAAGATGATACTTTAAAAATAATCGTGTGTAGTTTACAAACAAATTATTGTCCCTGATTTGAGGCTATCAGTCATAGTCTACATCTGAGCCATTGGTGACATGGGGGCCACTTGCTGTGTGGGAGCCTGGCAATATCATGAATTCTGAATGGTAGAGATGAGTTGTGATTGCTGTTACTTTGGCTCAAAAGTGCTGGGATCTTAGCTGCATTCAAGGATGTATACCAGCAGCTGGAAGGGTCATGAGAGATTGAGAGGAAAAAAGAGTACCTTAAATCTGAGCAGAGAGGACACACAGGAAAAAAATTTGCTGAAGTTGGTGCTCAGACTAACTATGTAACTTCCTAACTCAGCAATCATTCCTGTATTGCTATCACTCTTATGTATTGTTTGGTTCATTTACACTTAATTGATTAAAATAGTTGTTTATGAACCCAAATGAAATTCAAAGAGAAATTTGCATACTGTTAGGTGAGAGGCTCTGGTGCCACATTTCAGAGTATGAAAGAATTTGTGAATTTTTTAAGCCCTTAAATGCCATGGGAATAATTCTTTATTCCCAGAAGCAAACAGAAGCAAATTCCATGCAGTATAAGGAAACCATGCAGTATAAGTGCTGAAGTATAAGGAAACCATTTCTCAGTGGGTTTTATTTTATTCTTTACACTGTTGTTTGACAATGTCAGTTGTTCATGTAGCTTACCTAATGTGCTGAAGGTTGAGCCTCAAGATAAGAGGTATGAGCTTTTTAGCTGATACCTTCCAAACATAATATATGCAAAAAAGCAATTATTGCAATATATGGAGAATAAAACAAAAGTAAAATTCGGAGACTCAAAACCAGGACAAATGGTAGAAGACTTGAGCAGCAGTTACTCAAGGAGGTACACAGGAGAGTTTCACTTTAAACAGCATGAGAAGGAAGTCTCAGATTGTGAACAGAAAGTAATAAAGTACAAATAATGTTGGTGGAGTTCATAGACAGCTTCCTTGCCTAGTTTTCAGACAAACTATTCTAGGGCATAGTTTTGTCCCTCAAATACTGATTTACAAATGGAGTTTTAACATGAAACACACAAGGTAAGAGTTTATATAAACAAATATACAAAAAAAATCAAATGAGAAATAGGCAAATGAAAAATAAGCAAAGGTCAGTCTTTGCAGCCTGGGTTCCCTAGGCCCAACAATTACAGATTGCTTCAATATATAGTGTAAGAAAATGGACACAAGTATTGACACCAAAAAGAGGGAAAGATGGTTGCCTTCTTTATAGTCTGTCCTTGTGAAGTTTGGATTAAATTTATTGCTTTTTTGGTATTTATTTCATGACCTTTATCAAGTCATTAATAGCAGAGATGTATTGTCCTTTGCATGTGAGTTGCACCCATGCTGACTGGGGGCAGCACACAGAGCAACAGACGCAATCATGTGCTGAAAAAGCTGTGGGTCTGGCTGTGTCAGGTTTTTGCCTTCACGCTCATGTGGCCACTTGGCTTCTTGTTAGTGCAGAGCACAGACAGGGCCTGCCTGTACTTGCATGTGTACGTTTGCATAGGTACATTCTCTCTTCAGCAGCCTCTATGCAAAATCAATATATCATTTCTCCAAAAAAAGCTACTGTGAGGAAAGAGACAGTCCATGTTATGACATGATCAGTCATTCTTATGTATGAGAGAGAGTATGAAAATTCAATAATCTTGCTAATCTTGTCTTTACTGATAGGTTAGGCTGCTTCTTAGAATGCTGGCCCTTTCATAAGTTGTGTCCTCGTTTTCTCAGCCTTAAAACTTGAAGTTCAATATAGGTGAACTTTGAATCAAAGAGGCTGAGGAGAAGGGATTTTTTTTATTTTCTTGGGGAAGACTATTTTTCTCAGGAAAAAATACAAACCGATCAGTTATAAATGAGTACAACGTCAGCTGTAAAAAAGAAGTGCATCAGTGCACTGATGAAGCCCATTGTATAGCTAAGACATCAATGCTTGAAAAAAATGACAGCCTGAACAACTCTTTCCGGATATTATCTGGCTGTTTTTTATCATTCAACCAGATTATTGTTTTTAAAGTTTTGTCATTGTACTTGAGTTTGAGACTACATAGATGTTTCTATAGTTTATGACTGGGTTCAAATTGGCTTTGGTTTCTTACTGTTTATTTGGGATGAAAAAGTAATATTTCCACCAGAAAGACTTTCTATTTTAGTCAAAAAATTTTGAAATACTCATTAGATGCATATTTTTTAAAAGTCTGTGCACAGTGTCCAAAAAAACTACATACCTTATGTTTGTGTATGAAATATTTTCTTTCTGATTACACTAACAGAATAATCTGAATAAATTTTCTATTCCGTGCATGAAAATATAATCAAAATCCTTGGTTAGTTGCTGAAAAGCTTTCACCTCTTAGTTGCTTGAAAGCCTTTGAGCTTTTGTCAGTAGGGAAACCAAGTACTTAAGTCCTGAGCATCTTTATGATCTCAGGGAGATCATGAAAGATGAAGGCACCCATTTTGCAGGATTTGGAGCCCACCTTTCATAAAAGCTTTTATCCTGAGCATACTAAGCTTCTATTCAGACATTGTTAATCCCTTAGCCCTCAGTTTATTGTTATTCCTCAATACATACCGATGTTTCTTTCAGAAGTACCTGCCAGCATAAAGGGTATTGTGTGTAATGCTTAAGAGTGTCATTCAGATTCCCAAACCACCAGAAAAGGCTGAATGTTGTATAGAGTATCTTTCTAGTTCCCTATAAAATATAATAAATAAGGCAATTGCAGTTTCTGTATTGTGGTTGGGACTCAATGACTTTTGTCATTTTGTGAAAATAAAAAAAAAAAAGCTGAAAATTGGGGTGATAAAATATAAATTTTACATGTATCATTGAATCCTAGCTTACTTATGTATCTTCATGCTAGTGCATCAGATCACCATGGGATTGTGTTAAGTAATAGCCTAATCAGATACTTGGTGAAATCACAGAACACTTGAGGCAGGAAGAGACTTCTGGAGATCATCTAACTCAACCACACTGCTCAAAGCAGTGATGAAATAGAGTTAACTAGAGCAGATTGTTCAGGATTGTGGCCAGTCAGGTTTTGAATATCTCCAAGATTAGAGACTTTACAAGCTACTGAAGCAATCTGTTCCAGTGCTCAATCACCCTTACATTAACAATTTTTTCCTTTTTCATTTTCCTGGGATTCCTTTTTGGTAAAGACTGAGGCAAAGAAAACATTGAGTACCTTGGGTTCTTCCATGTCCTTTGCCAAGGACCAACTGCCTTGTCCCATCAGCACCAGGCTCACTTTTTTCCTTGTCTTCCCTTTGCTTCTGATACACCTGTAGAAATAGAAACCCATGTTGCCTTTTATGTCCTTACCAGGTTCCCTCCATCTGGGCTTTCTAACACTGTCCATCTGTGCATGCTGAGACAATGTCTCTATATTCCTCTTGCATGACCTGACTGTTCTTCCACCTCTTGTTTGCTTCCTTTTTACATCTGAAATTTGTCGGGAGATCCTTGTTCATCCATGAATGCCACCAGCTTTTGGTCACTGCTACCAAGAATGCCTCCAACCGTTTTTTTTCTTTAGAAGATATGGGGTTCAACAAGGCACCTGTCCTTGTTAGCTTTTCAGTCACCTCTGTCAGGAAGTTACCATCAATGCACTCCAGAAAACTCCTGGATTGTTTGCGTCCTGCTGTGTTTTACTTCCAGCAGATATCAGGGTGGTGAAACCTGAAACCAGAGCCTGTGAATGTGAGGCTTCTCTCAGTTGTCTGAAGAAGTCATCATCTGATTCCTGATGTGGGTCTGTAGCACACACCAAAACATTATCCATGTTGCTCTGACTGCTAATCCTGACCCACGTGTTCTCCAATAGCTCCACATCTATCTAGAGAAGAGCTCCATGTATTCCTGCTGCTCTCTCACATAATAGGTAACTCCTCCTCCTCCCCTCCAGCCTGTCCTTCCCAAAGAGTCCATATCCATCCATTGCAGTACTCCCATTGTGTGAGCTACCCCACTCCAGGTCTCCAATATCCCAGTAAGATGCAGCCCTGCAACTACAAGCAGATCTTTGATTCCTTCTGTTTGTTCCTCTTGCCGCTTGTGTTGGTCTACAGGCCCTACAGAGAGACTCCCAGTTGTGCTGATTTCCCAGGAGAGGTGAGGTTTCCCAAAATGCTTATTTACATGCATATGCTCGAGGTGGGCTCCTTTCAGTCCTGTGCTGTTAACTATGAGAATTCTTGGGTCTAATAGAGCTCCCACACCTTTTTCCACTACTTCCTCACTTGGTTGTTGCTCATCCTTTCTCTCCCCTGTTGATCTTACAAGTGTCTGTGCACTTGTGTGTGTCAGCATGCACAACTCTATAGGTTCCTTTAAAAAATGTTTCTAATTTCTTTTGTTTATTATGAAGAAGAGGAGGCTTTGGGGAGACCTAATAGCAGCCTTCCTGTACCTGAAGGAGGCCTACAGGAAGGCTGGGGAGAGTCTGTTTACAAAGGCCTGCAGTGACAGGGTGATGGGCAGTAGCTTTAAGCTGGAGGGGAACAGATTTACATTGAAGATTAAAAGAGTGTTCTTTACTGTGAGGGTGATGGAGCACTGGAACAGGTTGCCCAAGGACGTGGTTGAGGTCCCATCCCCAGAGGTATTGAAGGTGAGGTCCTGGGCAACCTCATCTAGTTGGGGGTGTTCCTGCTTACTGCGGGGGGGTCAGACTAGATGACATTTGGAGATCCCTTCTGGCCTGGACGATTGATTCTATGATTTGAGTCTAGCATAAAACCATTACTTCATTTTCTTCCTACCTAATTTTCTTTCTCCTTCTGTGTATGAAGTGTTTTCATTGTGTGTGCAAAAGATGCAATAAATATAACACTTCTCTGTCACACATCATCCTAACCGAGGCATTAAATGGCTATCAAGGCTCTCAGAAGCAAACAGTCCCACCCTGCCTACCTTTTTTGGTGAAGTTTTGAAGATACCAAGGATGATAAACCATAACCTAAATTTGAATAATACGTTTAAAATAGTATTGTGTTGTTTAAAAACTGAGGTTGAGATTCTTGCAACAGCAATGAATGCTGTGCTTTTCTCCCAGTACAGTCAACACAGAGCTCATTTATATTTTAAATTCTCTCATATGCTGCAGAAGCTCGAGTACCCATCAATTTTACTTAGCTAAATTTGTTATGTCTCACAGTTTGTTTATGTATACATTTCTTTTTTTGACTTAAACCTTTTGCATAATATAATTGAATTTGATGTCCTTAGTTTATGTGTCATGAGAAATATTAATTCTCCCATATTCACTTATTCTGCGTTTCATAGGTCAGTAGAATCGAACAATAGTTTGGGTTGGAAGGGACCTGTGAAGATCATCTAATCCAGCCCCCTTGCCATGCACATCTTTCACTAGATCAAAGCCCTGTCCATGTCCTTCACATCTGTCTTCTCCCCATTTGCTCATCTCGATTCTGATTTTTTAAGTCCAGATGTTTAAGCCCTTCCTGCCTGGACCCCATTCCATAATTTTCTTATTCTTGACCACTTCACTTTTCTTCACTACATTTTCTCTAGCCAAAAATATGAATCCTTTCTGTCTTCTGTATAGTCAGAAGAGGGAATGCAACTTCTGACATTACATTAGGTGAGCATTAGTGAGGTTGAGAAATAATTATTGCTTTATCTATGTTCTTTGCAAGAATACAAGAGAAAACACAGCAAAAGCAGTTTGCTACTCCTTCAAGGCAGGAGCCCTTGGGGCACTGTGCTTTGAGGACACAATTGCCTACATGCAAACTGCAGTGGCACCGAGGTCTTTGGCTATAGTAGTAAATTAAATTGAAAGTGAAGACTGGGGGGGAAATTCACATTGTAACTGCACAGCAATGGTAATTTGTGAACAAGGAATGGTGTGGCATGGAGGGCAAGGTCGTCTAGCTGCAGAATAGATTAGACTGGGTGGAAGCAGGAATGCTAGACTCCTTGTAGAGCTGCTGTGTCAAGCCTCGTTCCAATGCATTGTTCATTTTTTTTTTTTTTTTATATTTAAGCACCTAAGTGTGTTTAATTCACCTCAAGTGTTACAATAACAATTCTTCCACAAGAGGAATCCAATCTAGATGGTTTACTTCTATGTATTGGGTAATAATGCTGTGTAGTGCTATATCCTGTGCACACAATGTGCTTCTCTGGCTGCTTCTGCTGCTGCAGTGAGGGGTGACATTCTGCTGGTAGCATGTTCAACGTGCAGGTTCTGGCCACTGACCCAGGCAAACAGAGCTAAGCAGTGTTTCTCTAGTCACATATGTGGCAGCATAAGTGACATGCTGAAGAATGGGTTTGTGATATGCTGCAGGAGCTACTGAGTGAGAAGGTGGCATTCTCTCTGTATTTTTTAAGACCTACTGTCTCTCTACTATTAGTGCGGAATTGTGAGAACCTTGGTTTATTAGATGTGTATTTATTCAAAATTAGTTATAGTGCCCTGAAGAAAATAGAAGCTTTGAGGCAAAAAATATTATATCAATCTGTGGACGCATAACGGGGGAAAAAAGAATCTATTTTATTTTATTTTTACTACAGAGATTCCAATTTTCACCATAATTACATTTCAAAATGTTATATGAAAAGTATGCCTTCAGGAAATATAATCTCAGAATTACAAAGGATAGTAGTTTTAATGTAAGAAGAAATTACATGAATCATATAACTTTAAATGCACTTAGTTTTTATTTTAATGTCAATAATGCATGTGAAATCTTCAAAATGATTTTTAAAGTAATATGGTACTGCATTCTTGAGAAATGTCAGTATCTTCAGAATTTCTTCTATGATCTAATCAGCTTTTAAGGAAAAAATAAATTCAAGGAAGATCTGCAGCTTTTTTCAAATGCGATTTCTAACTTTATATTCTTATTTCCATATCTGTTTCTTTCTATTCACAGTTCATCTACAAATGTTAATTATTATTCTGTCTGCTTCAGTGATCTCTGTGTCCTTTTTAAGTTTGCCCGCATCTCTACTTAGGCATATTTAACTCACAGATAAATATACTTAGGCATGTTTATCTTCATGATCATACTGAACCTACTTAAGCTATTTCACTATTGCTTTGTTTTCCTCCACTTCTACATAAAATTGCCTGTCCGTATGCATCACAACTGTTCAGTAAAGCAGAAAATCTCACTGCTTTTAAATACTGAATAGTTATTTCTCTTGCTGGTTGAAGTATTTACCTGATTGTACCTACAAAACGTGATTGTTTTTCAAGGCAGGGAGTTCTGTCATTATGCATTAGATCACTGATGATGTTTGCTTTTCTGTTGGCTAGAATTTAACTTATTAGTGTTCTATTGGCTAGTGTTTAACAATATTGCTCTGCTTTACCAATATAAAGAATAACTTGCTTGGATATGAGTGACATGTTTGGTGCTGTAATATTCTAGGTTTATTGGGGGCAACAATATTCAGTAATAAAGATCTATGGGAATTATCATGTGTTATTTTGTCTGCTGGCTTAACTTTTTAATGTCTGTGGCTCTGAGGATTGTGAAAGGGCGTGCAATGTGCTGCTTTTAAGCTCTTGGTTAGCAATTACAGTTTTAGGATCTGGTTTGGAATATTTGGTCATTGGAATAACTTGGTCCCTAGGAGAAAGTCTAGATTCTGAGATTAAAAAGTATCGTTCTTGCTCGTTCCTTGGTAGTAGTAACTCATTTCACTGTGTATGCTGTTGAACAAATTCTGATTCACACTTTCCAGTTGGCTGTTACAACTCCTTCAGATGCTTTAGAGTACACAGTGGGGATGCTCTGACAGGATAGTAAGCCTGGCATAATAATGAAAAAAAGGAAATAAAGTAAACCATCACCACCTGCCTTTTGGGACAAGGTGCAAAATGATCTCCTATTTATTTCTAATAAGCCTTCTGTGTCTGGCATTTCTTGCATGTGTGTTATTTGGAAAGTACAGTTAAATGTGCAAGTGATTACTAAGTGAATTCCTAGATGTAAATTAGAATCTAGAATGTTAAGCAGATGGTTTAATAAGAAGTCTAAAAACAATATTTCAACATACTCAAGCGAGCCCTTTTGCATCAAATTATATAAGATTTTTTCATAAAACAGAATAAAAATCACACTTAGATGCATCTGTGTGTACATGTGCGTATGTATATATATATGTATCTGTACTGTATAAAAATACATGGATAAAGATCTGCTCTGCAAACGTAGAGCCAGAATTTGGTTCCATGTGGAAAGATTGCACAAAATTAACAGTATGTAGAAAGCAGAATTCAGCATGAACTGTTCTGGATGAAAAATTTCAAATATGCTTTCTTTGCAGAAGACCTGTTCCTACTGGTCCAAAAAGCACAGTGCTTCATGAACCCTGATGATCCATTCATTAGTATCATCAAAACAGGTCTACAACGAGTTGTGTATGGAAAATGGACTACTGCTTTGGAATGAATGTCAGGAATGTACATTGTGAAAAATGGTGCAAGTTAAGCAAAGCTGCTGATACAATGCATTTGAGCAGCTTTAATATAATTAGAAACCAGCATGTAATCCCAAACCTACCAATCCCCCAAATCTATGATTTAGCACTAAGTGGGACTGGTAAATAGTAGTAAAGCTTGTTCTCTCAGGTAGAGACTGTGAAGTTGTACAGGCAGGGTTAAAAGCAAACTTCCTACAAAATGTAGTTTATCATATGCTACTTGTTGAGGAGGTAAATTTGATTTGAGAAACGGACCTTTAGTTACATTGTACCAAATTCAGTCCTTTGAGTAAGAAATAAAAAGCAGATATGCCTCAGATTAATTCAATTTGACTAATATTGCTAATAATGTCAGAATGCCATAAGATTGATGAGTATAGAAAGTATGCTCTTTTTAATAAAGTTTAAGCACTTACGTTTTATTTCACTTTCAGTGATGTTTTAGAACAAATTTCTAAGACCATGCCAAAGTTTCAGTTCATTTTTGGGAGTTTACAAATGTTACCAAGGGGAAAATAAGATCAAAATGCAACATGGTATCATGAAGAAAAGTTCTCTTCAGTTCAGTTAGCATTTAGGCAGCACTCCACAGGTATATTGTAGGTATTAATATGTTCAAGACAGTTTTCTTGAACTGAGTGGATTATAGATGTCCTGACATCATGACTGCCTATGCTGGATAAATAGCACTCAGAGGTTATTCCAGTTAATATTTTTATTATTTTTACTCATTTATACTATGTTAGAGGTCGCTGCTGTCCTCAGTCTAGTCTCAGCAGATTTACTCTGAATTTCCAGAATCTGTGGGCTCTTTGTTCAGCATCTTTTTATATTAGCTCTGAACTTGCAACGTGAGTTCTTATGAAAACAGATATATAAAATATTCAAGATAATAATAGAAGCACCATGGTCAGTGTATGGTAGAAACTACTTTAGAGCAAGAAATGATTGAAAGGTAACGCAGAATGTGTCAGAATTTGTAATTTTTTAATCAGATGTGGGGTTCTAAGAAAGAGGTCCTTGATGTTATCACTTCCCTGGATCACACTTTTAGAACACATGTCCAAAGGGGAAATTTTTATCTTTAAATAAATATTTATTTTAAAACAGGTTTCAAAATTACAGTGCTGTTACCTGACCTGTCTAGTACAGATGTTGCATTTGGGGAGATGTTGCCCAATGTTATGAGACGGTGAATATTTTTCTAGCTGCATTTTTCAGTATTAGGCCTCAAAGATTTTATCTACTTATCTTTAAATAGAAGCATAAATAGCAGAAATAAATTCTGCTTCAGAATAATGAACTTTTCAGTCAGGTTTAATTTATTAAATGTGTTTGAGACATCTAACATCCAAGATATTAAGTTGTCAGTGAGAACCAGTGAGAAATGATTCAGTTTTGTGTATTTGTAGATGGCATGCAGCCTTTTAAACTATTGAGATGGCTACTTTATGGCTGATAGAAAGGTGTGTATGGCATAGAGACCTCCACTGTGATTGTTACATGTTCTGCTCAACCTACATAATACCTAGAATACCTCATTCTAGGTATTTTTTTTATTATTATAAGGACATTATTTTGTCCTTCTGGCAAAACTAAAATTTGGCTGAAAAATACAATTTCTCACTTAATTATTTTCATATAATGTTCTGCCTAATTTTTTACAGAGAAAAAGTACTTGCAGAAATGAATTTAATCCTGGTTTATTTTTGTAAATTATATTTTATTCACACAAATCCATTTTTGTTTTTTTATTCTAAATTACAGTGTGTCTGATTTTAATATTAGTCTCGTCTCCTTGTATACATATTAAAGTATGTGAATACAAATATTGGCTTATTACAAAAGAATATCTCCTTTCCTAATTGTGTATCAGATAGATTAAACAAATGGTTATGTAGCCATCATTCACAGTTTTCAGAGCTCACATATTTCAAATCTGTTACTGACTGCTGCTCTACTTTCTTTTGTGGCACAAACATGATTTGACAATAAAGACACAGGATATTTCTAATCAAAAGGAATATGACTCCAAAGGAAAATAAAATGTAGATACAGTAAATGTCAAACTATGAATAAATTGGACAAGTACAGAACATTCAGACCTGATTTGCTTTAAAGTGTCTTAATCATCAGAATTCAAAAGCTAATGTTTTGATGGCAAAATAACCTTTTTAAATGAAATTACTTTCTTTATTCCCAAGGAAATTTAAGTATAGTTGAATTTTCTCTGAAAATATAGCATGAATTCATAAGAAAAATTCATGTTTTTAAAACCAGAGAAAAATTAAATAAGACAAAAACAGGTAGTCAGTTTTTAATTTCCTTAATTCCTTCAGAACAAGTCCAGTGGAGTGCTGGAACTGATGGAATTGCTACATACACTTGAAAGAAAGTATCACAAAATATGTTCTACTTTTGCTAATTATACTGCAACCAGACAAAATATAAATGAGGAAATGTCACATTAGAATGGGCTCAGATTTGACAAAGCACTGGAACGTACACATTCTTCACTGTGTCACCCTCTGTCTTTTGATATGTGAGTCCACTGGTATTTGGTTACTTTAATTTTCTTAGAAAATTTTCATCCTTAAAGTAACCAACTGTTTAAGTCCTTTGATGGATAAGGCTTTATTGAAATTACTTCTCTATGAACACATGGTAGGGGATCTTGTGAAAATATGACAATGTTTTGCAGGAGCAGGAGTGAGAAAAAGCTAGGTCCTCTTTCAATGGATGGAGAAGAGCAGGGCTTCTGGAAATCAGATAACTAATTTTAAGAGAGGAAGCCCAGAAGTCAGTCTGTGTGTGTGTACAAGGTAACTACATACGATGGAATGAGATGCTCTAATGGAGTTTGACAGACTGGCACTACTGCACTTTATCAGAGGTTCCTTTTAACAAAAATCCTGGGAAAGACTGCTTTGGTAGAAGAGTATGGCTAATGTAGCTTTCATTTTTAAGCAAGGAATTTTTATTCCTGGTTTTTTTTTATTCATTGTGTAGAATCCAAACCATCCAAAATTCTGACTAATTTATCTTCCAAATAACTGTTAAAGGAAGCAATGGGCTACATTCTGTTAGTCAAGTTATTTTTGCTATGATTTTAGTAGTTTTTAGGAGAATGTTAGGATTTTTTGAATACCATAAAAATATTTACTCTGTATTAGAGAAATAGGATTTTAAATTCATCTTAGATTCAGGCTTATATAGCTAGAATCGTATACTAGAATAATTCTGGAAATGGTCAGAGATTATACCTCAAATGGTGGCAATTTTGACACTCTGCAAAATGCTTTTCATTGTTTTAATTATTCTTTTATTTAATTATACTCTTCCATAATAGAAGATAGAAATATTTTTTTTTCAAATGAAGAAAAATCATCGGAAATGTTTGTTTTCATAATTTTATTTCAGAGAAAATACATTTTGGGTTTTTTTCACAATTAAAATAAAAATATATTTCAAAGCTGTAAAACCCATTGCCAAAAAAAAGGAGAATCTTTACCTTCCACATTTCTGTTTCCCATACAAAAAATGTGTATAGAACTTCTTTTTTATTACTCCTTGCTGCATAAGAACACCTACAACCTGTTTTTCTTAAATTTTGTCATGTTCTGATGAGAAGCTTGATTAAGTTGTATAGTTAATGAGAAATAAAAAAAAAAAATTTGCCTGACATGGAGAAATACCTCATTTTGTCACCGAAGGGCAGGCTAATATTTGTATGCTTTGCTTGTCTTACATAAACCTATAGTTTGCACTACAGTTTACTTGCTACTAGCAAGAGCTATATTAGGCTTGTTTGCATTTTAGCATGAAAATTACTAGTGTGTGTGGTGTCATCAAAAGTACTAAAAAGATGAACAGGCCTGGCTCAAAGGACACGATGAGGAGGGAAAACATACTGGTGTAATTGGCACGCTAGTAGCTAAATTTTTATGTTAAATGGTTTAAATGAGCTGTTTAATTTACTTCAGTACTCTTCTTGATATATTTTTTTTTGCATACAGAATATACCATGGCTGTATTTATTGCAGGCTATCCATTCTCTTCCTGTATTGTTCACTTGGCAGATCAGCACTTGAGTAATTAGTTTTTCTTTCTTTTACATTGTTCTTAAAGTGAAAATGTCTGAATTAGACGTGCTTTAAGAAATGACAGAGACAGAATATCCACAAATGTCTAGTTTCTATATATTCAGGTTAGATAAAATAAAATACTTGTTTTCAAATAAGTTGTGTAACAGAGTGAACAAACTGCTGTGGAACTAATCCATCTGTCACATGATGTGACGCTACCATATTACATCAGCAGCCCATTTTTTTTAAATGCCAAATATAATTGACACTGAAAGCTTACCATACTGTAATACAATTATTAAGAACAACTTTTTTAATAGAGCACAATTGAAAAATTACTGGTAAAAATCTATTTTGATGGTAGCAGTTATATTTCTGTATTTAATGGAGTTTAATGCCTCAGAGTCATCTCAGGACCAAGAGAGCTAGGACTTTAGTTTTTACATAGTATCCTAGTTCTCTAGATACTAGATACTTCTAGATAGCAGAAGACTAAATTTCCTCCTTCAGTCTTTCTCTGCCATAGAACAGAAAGCAATGCAGAAATCAGCAATTTATTTATACTTTATCTTCTTCATCTACTCTCTGAATGGTGAGTGAAATGGTGAAACACCTCACCAGGTTGCCCAGAGAGGTGGTAGGTGCCCCATCCCTGGAAGCATGCAAGGTCAGGTTGGCTGGGGCTCTGAGCAAGCAGATCTACTTGAAAATGTCCTTGCTCATTGCAGAGGGGGTTGGACTAGATGACCTTTGGAGGTTGCTTCCAACCCAAACTATTTTATGATTCTATGATATCAGTGTTCCTCCTTGCAGTTTCTTCTTGTGAATGGGGAACTAATCCTGTGCTTTGATCAGCTCTACCATCAGGTATTGTCCAGAGCAGGTTAGAGAACCTTGAAATATACGCAGGTCCATTTTCCAAATTCATATACCATTTTCATATCGTTGTTTACCCTGAAATATTATTTCTTTCAATGTAATTTTAAACATATCTTGTAATTACTTCCCACTTCAGCATTTGAAGGATAATGATATTGCATTTGTTTTTTTAAAAAGGTCTCCTTGCTTGTCAATAACTTTTTCTAAAATGATCTGCTGCCGTCATGAGGTTTTGTAATGTTTGGGATCATCTGACAAGCGAGGAAAAGAGATTCCAACCAGACAAATATAGATTTAAAACCATTGGTAGCAGATGACGTAAGAAAGCTGTACCAATTTAGAAAACATCTGGTTTTGTGGACTTTAGAATTAAATGATAATATTTTGGAGTAAATGTAAGTATTCTCCTGAGGAATTATGCTTTTTTTAGATTGGTGAATATATCATGACAATGCTATACCCTGTAGCTATTCATGAATGTTTTTTGTGAAGGCAAAATGTGCTGTTAGCTATCTTTCACTTTTTATAACTGAGTTATCTATGTATAAGCTAGTTTTGTCCTTTTTCTGCATCTCCTACAAAAATGTGTGCTTGTGTTTTTGTCTTTAAATATACTGAGCAGGGTACAAGAATCTGTTTGGGGTTGGGGGGATGGGGGGGGGAGTAGGGTGTAGGGGTGGGTGGTTTTGTTTGTTTGTTTGGTTGGTTTTTTTTGTTGAATTTTGACATTTTGCTTTTGTTGTTCCTTCAAAAAAGATCCAAACCTTTTGAATATTTTTGTAATTTTGTTTTGAAAAGACTATTTGGGATGTCAGAGGTCAGGTTTCATGTTAAGCTTGCCTGTTTCTGAAATATATGAGAGATCCCATTTTTAATGTCAAGACCATAATATCACAAATGATCAGTATGACTCAAGAAACATCTTGGCTTTGAAAGACCATATTTTCAAAATATATATTTTGCCTAAGAAACATTATTTCTATTCCTGGTAGCGTAGTTTACAAGCCCAAGATGGGACCTGGCAAATTATTAAATATTATTTATAGTTTTATATGCTTAAAAAACTATAGCTATTTTATTCGAAGAAATATTCTTACAGAAATCCCTCTATTAATATAAATACTCTTTCACCAAGACCTCCTTCATCAAGCTTTTCAAGTACCCAAAATGATGCTTTCATTTTCCTCTGTCATTATAACCAATGTTTCACACCTGTGATGGAAATAATGATTTTAGTGAAAGCAGAGATAAGATTTCAAAAATTATCATTGACTTTAATGGTTTTGAAACTTCACCATCTGTACGTGTTTTGTATCTCCTTTGGATAAGCTTTCTCTGCTTTGGTTGTACAACACTAGCGTTCAAGGTTTGAGAAAATTGTATTTCTAATTAGTTCTAATTAATATTTTCTGAGTTTCAGGAAAAACAGATAAATAAACTGAAATGCTTTTCTTTATCTATCTAGAATTTAAACATGAAAACCATTCATTTCAAGTGATAACTTTTAAATGAGTGCGTAGATTTTTATACTTTCCATGTCTGGTTGTGATTGACAATATAAATAAATATAACAATATGACAATATAAATATGTCATATAAATATGAAAATATAAATAAACATAGAAAATGCTTCTTGGCTTGTAAAGGCCAAGAAGAAATTACAAACTATTAATATTATGAAACAAATTTAAAGGATATTTGAAATATTTTTCAAATGATTCATTTAGAAAATATACGACCTTTGCTCCAAATGGACAAGACATAGGAATGAAAAGCAAAAGAATTGCTAATATGATTTGTAATAAACTAAAAGCTCTTTTTAAATGAAATGCTGTTTTTTTTGGTTAAGTATATTGGATGCATAAGTAAGACAAGAACTTGGTTAAAATTGTCATTACTAAAGTACAGCTCTCCATCAGTAAAACATGTTGAGTCTATTATATTGATGCAAGTTCAACGGCGAACAGGCAGTGTTGATGGCAGGGACAAGCCCAATGGGACTGTTCATCTAATTAGATGCAGCTTGGGTCTCAATGATAATTGCACAGAACTGGCATTGATTTTCAAATAAATTCAAAATAACCTAAATTATTCTTAACAAATGACAAAAGCTTGCCCTGCACTCACTTAAGCAGAGCCTGCTAGTATGTATAGTACCCCCCTTGTTTTACAACCAATTTGGAATGTTACCTATTTGCTGTATCTGACACAATATGGATAAATAGGGCAACTAAATTTGAATCTTAACTAGAGATTCACAAATTGATAATTACAAATACAGACGTAAGAGTGATGACAGGTAATGCTTCAATACAGAGTTTCTGCACAAAGCCAGAACATTGTTTGCTCTCCACAAGTATTCTGTTTGTAGACAGAGGATGAACTATTTGCTCACAGTATTGATTTTCTGTAGAAGGAAAGGAACACAAGGCAGAGGTGTCAGCATCATAGGTATATGTAGAAAATGAGGCTCTTCAGACTATCTCCATCTCATCCATTTAATGCGAAACTGGAAACTTTTGTGTTTATGGTGTCAAATAATTACTTTTGGAGGAGTAGAGCAAATAGAGAAAAAGTGAGACCACTCATTCTTGTATTCTTTTAATTGAGATCAGAGACACGCTACTGCTGCTTAGAGGAACAACTGACTGCTTATTTTTTCAGCAAGCCCAGATAGTTCGTGCATGACCATCATGAGCAGTTTGGTTAATCTTGCATGTTCTAAGCCATCTTTCAGCATTGCACTTCAGTCAAAAATCTAAATGTAGTTTTATGGACTTGTGAATATTTTAAAATTGTTTTCATCCCAAGTAGGAATGAAGAGTTGAAATAACCTAATTCGACAATAAATAAAAAGTGCTAAAATCTTTGATACAGATATATCAAACAATCTCATTTCTACACACTTGATTTAGAAAAAGAGTTCTCAGCACTCCTGACCTGAGATGATTAGCCCTAGTTTAGTGAGCAACACTGAAATATTTTATCTGGCAATCAGTTTGCCTGTATCTCTGCTTGTCAGTGCAGCCTCTCGGGATTTCTAGTTCCTGTATTTTGCAATCCTTTCTTCTCTGTGATGCAGCTTGACTGGCTGAACAAAGACCTCTGGTTCACTGAGTTGGGCAGCTCTCAGGTGTCACTGTGATGATTCAATTAAAGAAAGATATTGCAATGATTACTGGCATGTGTAGTCCAGGCAAAGAGCAGCTTACGTGGGAAGGCAGAGAGTCTGAGGCTCCTAGAGTGATAGGGTAGTTTAGCCATTCATGTAAATACACAGATTTTTTTGCCTCAGTGAACCACAGCAAAATACTTTCTTACAAATTTTCTCTGTTCTATAATTGCAGGCTTTTTAGCTGATTAAGGTCTCCTCGGAATATTTGTCGTATAATTTGCACTGTTGTAAAACAGAGCATATGTAGTATAATGAAATTTTAAGAGGAGTACTATTGAAAGCAAGAGCAGTTAAAGGTAATTCATTATCAGTATAATATAAATAAGATGAGACTATATCTAGCTATTCTGTATAGTTAGAATGTGTTGGAAAATAGAAAAAAATGGCCTTTCTTGCCATTTTTAAAGAACCTTGCAGCTTTCTCCTACCTTGGTGTCTTTTTCAGCCTGTGTTGCTTCATGTATGTCTCTGGCATGAGGAACTGCAATCTGCTGCCCAGCTGCACTAATGACCTCAGATTCTGTAACACATTCAAGTAGGTAGAGGAAAAAATTTTCTAGGGAAGCTTGTTGCATAGTATAAGAAATTATTATGTAACTTCTTGCACTTTGTTAAAAAGTTTCAATGAGGTTTGTTGTTAGTTTTACTGGGATATTCCACCCCTGCATTTGGTTAAAGTGAAAGGTCTTATCAAAAGGAACAAAGCTGTAGTGTGATTGTACAGTCAACGTAAGAAAACAAGAACAGTCCCTGTTCTAAGGTACAATAACTGAGTAAAAAATTATGCTTAGTTTCATTCTAATATTCTTGGGTATACTTTTAATTCCCTGGCACTGAAATTTGTTTTAGTAATAGAAATCAAATCGAGATATCTGTAAATGTGTAAGTCAGTCAAGTCTTCAAGTTTTTACCATGTATCTCTTGAACTTCAGTTAGTTCCAAGAACATTTCTTTCTTTTTCTAGGAATCCTTGTATCTAATGACCATCTGTATGTAGAGTTGATTTAGGCTTGTTTTTAAAAGAAGAAAAAACTCTTGTACTGCATGACTTTTTCTGTTTTCAACTTCTGTTGTTTGATTTAATTAAAACCTCTCACTTCTTAAGAAGCAATGATGATGAATTGTGGTGCAATGGGATAATTTTGCAAGATGTGTGGATGATCAGCAACGAATTTCATCTTTAATTTAGAAATTTAAAGATTAGGCTCTTCCCAAACCACATGAGACTGAAATCTAAGGAACCACAAAAATTCTGCTCTTAGGAGTTGTGTTCATGTCACCTTGTAGTAAGTAGCTGAAGTATACTAGTCCTGGTTTGTTAAGACTTCCACTGTCAATGCTGGAGAAAGACAGATAGATACTTTTGGGTAGGGACTGATGATTAAAGACAGAAGAGGTGAACTGTAATCCTTATGGCACAAAGCTCTTATATCAAGGAAGAAGAGAAGCCCTTATTAGGCTTCTCCTTATGAATAGTCCTCCAATGGACTTTTAGCAATATGCACGACTGAGAATCATCACCCCTCACTTCCCATTTTATACCTGTCAATCTCTCTTCCCCATGGCCAGATTCTACTGACTCTGTGGGCTTGTTAGTTCTCTATAGATTCTGCCCCTGGGGTAAGTCATGCACGTCTAAGAGCAGAGTCAGTAATTATTATTAGGCAATGGCTTCTGTATCTTGTATACTTTCTATTACAGGATATTGCTATCTTTCTTTTTGCCTCACATAAGATGCATTGTCAGTGTTTTTGACAGATTTTAGTTAGTTAGTTTTTGAAGATTTCAGAGTCCTTACATGTCAAGATGAAGACTGCAAATTACCTTCACAAGAAAACAAGTGAAGTTTTAAATATTTATATTTTAAGTTTGGTCTGAGTTTCCTATACATCAGAAGGTTAGTGAGATTTTGTCAGGGTTAGAATTGTCTCACTGGTAAACAATTTTTTGAAGTAAACATTTATTTAGAAATGCTTCTGTAGAATCATTGCTGCATTGTGAGTTTCCTTCTAGCTATACTTTTGCTGTTAATTGTGTGTAATGATGACTGAAAAGCTAGAAGATGTACTTACACAACTTCCTGTTCTTAAGCACATTGAGCTTCATTTGCAGCGTGATCAGGAGGCAGTTGTTTGTCAATCTGTTTTCTTTGAGCTCTTTGAGAAGGTTTAGGGCTGAAAAAGATCCCATTGCATGATCTAAGCAAGTCAGGTGTAGCCAGGTATGCACATAAAAGAGAAATGTGAAAGGCTAATTTTCAGGTGAAGTGAAGGAGTTTACACTTTGCTTCATAGTGTCAGGTCAGGTGAATCAGAAGCAAACAATGATACATCAGGAAGGAAAATTATTATATCGAGCAGCAGCTTGTGTTTCCAAGATTAGACTTCTTGAGCAAAATTAGATGTAGAATTTTTTTCATCATTCTAATTAAATTATTCTGCCCTTTTCTTTGTCTTAGGCCATTGTTGATGAATGACAGAGAGGTGCCTTGAGCGCTGCTTCCCAAATATAATTAAATGAGATGTTTTTCAGTGGAAGAGATTATACTTTTGCTGAATTTAAAATGGCTAAAACATAAATAGGAACTACATATACTGAAAGTTAAACTGTGCACCTGCATATGTTGGATTAGATGGTTTTGAATCTTTAATTGAATTTTTTTTTTAAATTTGCCTTTCATTTTCTTGATTCTTATGCTTAAGATTTAAGATGATCACAAAACACAAGTGACCTTTTAGATGACTGCACAAAAAGGGACAAGACAAATAAGAATTTTGTAGTCTGACAGATAACACAGAATCCCAGGTCGATTGTAACTAATTAGGAGTCTGCTGTTATGTTTTATCTTGTTTCAGAATATTTGAACTCATTTATACAGTGATCTTTGTTCACTGAATTGACCAGGCAGTTCACAATGATGCTGTCTGGAGTGTTAGCTTCCTTTTGCACAGAGGGTGTTTGCTTCTCACACAGAAAAACAATCTGAGCTGGACGTGCAGGGGAAGGTGTAATTTTGCAGTGCAGAGCTCACTTTGCTAATCAAAACCAGAAAATTCCCCCAGAGCTACAGTCCCTATTAGAGCTAGGTTTTATACAGTTTAGATTAAATCATGCCCATGAAGCACGTTTAAGAAAGCATATGGGAATGTTAGTTAATGATTTATTACATATACCCTCAAAATGCTGCTTACAGACAGCTCTAGGAATGCTAGGCATTAAACATTTGCACTCTGGTGTGTTCCTGAGAAAGAGGTAACTGCACATCACTACCTGTAATATTATGTTCCAGGATTGTGTCCAACATTTGTAGTAATTCTTATTATAATGCAAAATTCTTATTATAATGCCTTTATCATGTTGTCTTATGTATGAGTTGTCTTCTAAACTTTGTCTCAGTGTAACATACATTATTATTTACTCTGTGGTTCTAGCAATATTATAAGCTTATGCTGCAAGTATGGAATTTCTCATCAAATTTTCTTCTGTTCATTTCCGTAGAAGACTATGTACGTATGGTTACAATTTTATTTATTGTTTAAAGCAGTTTGAGTGACTTCTTACTCATTTCAGGGATCAATAAGACAGTTCACCAACTGAATTTAGAAGGCGTTGAAACAAGTCTTCACTTACTATATGGCTAATAAATGTAGGAAAGATTCCTTTTCGTAGACCATAGTTTGTCTGCTTGACAATTTCTTCAAAACATTCTTAATAGCTTTTTATATTTAAATAATTAAAGTCCATGTCAGATAAAAGTCATTAGAATGACCAGTGGTTCTTTTCTGCTGTACATTTGTACATTCTTTAATTCCGAGCATAGACTCAATCTTCCACATCTCGCTAACAATACCTACTTGCATGTACTTTCTGGTTTAGACTATGCAGTGGATTTGTGTTCTTGGGTTGTTAATGTGTGATGCATGAGTAGATGGATGCAGATCTCTGACATGACACTGTGTATAAACATGAACAGTTGAACTGATTGATTTTCTTTTCATTTTTTGTATGGAATTTTTTTACTTTTTTCTATGAACACCACTGGTTACCCTGGTTCCTATTCCCTCTACTGACAGAAGTGGGATAGAAATATTTTTTTTTAAGATTAGACTAATAAAATAATATAAAATGCTGTCACACGGTGTTTTTCATATGGAATACGTGGGTAATTTAGGAAAAAGGATGGATAGTTATAATTCATTTTACCACAATATCATTGAAATGAAATCCAGAAGTTATCTAACGTATAAACTTTAATTACAAAATGTGCAAGAATGAAAACTGGCATTGTCAGCCAATGACTCCATCTAAATATTCTTTATGTTTTCCAGTAAATGGGCTTGCTTTCATAGTTCTCATGAAAGTGAATGTTTGGCTTGGGCATAATATATAAAATGTACAGGCCAAATTAGCCAAAAAAAAATGACATGGGAAAAATAAGCTACTGTAAAAATATTTTTAAAATACAGTAATTTTAAACATTTTTATACTCACTCCATTGCCTACGAATCATCTTATATTTCCGTAACTCTGTTTTCCAGGGTTACAATGCAAAATTGTGTCGTGATTTTTTTTTTTATCTCATCTCAAAAGAAAAGATGGAATTTTTGCTTTGAACTTATAAGCTCTGTTGTTCTTTTGTACAGCCTTTCTGGAACTGTATCAGTCCTCTAGAAGGCTGTATGAGTTTGTTTTGCTTTTATATATGGTACAATACCAGTAATACAATGAAAACACGATGTTCTATATCTAGTGATCATTTTTAACTACTACTTTCAACTATTTTTAACTACTTTAACTAAATCTCTTTGTTCTGCATTCGTATGTCTCAAAACACTTTGATCACAAGCATTTTTTTTTTTACTGTTGTCCATGAATAAATTATGTGCAGTGTTTTACCCTGTTGAATAAAACTAAATATAAATGATAAGTTAAAAAATAAATAAAGAGTGGACCTGTTATTCTGAGAGATTGAACTAGGATTTATTGGAGAATTTATAAGTTAAAAAATAAATAAAGAGTGGTTCTGTTATTCTGAGAGATTGAACTAGGATTTATTGGAGAATTTATTTTAGGAAATAATTCTGCATTGTTTTTTTCTTTCTTTCTTTTATTTTTTTTTTCTCTCTGAGTTCAGATGGAAGACGTCATAGCCCGCATGCAAGATGAGAAAAATGGGATTCCTATTCGTACAGTCAAAAGTTTTCTTTCCAAGATTCCCAGCGTCTTCTCTGGTAAGAGTCAAAGTGAATTTCATAGTGTTTAAAGTTTCAGCTTATATAAGGGGATGCTCAAATGGAAAACACTTCTAACTGAGTGCTGTGGGAAATTCACAGTCTTCTGGTCTGGAGGAGACATTGACTACCCTTTGTATACTTTAATAACAGAATTTTTTGATGTTTCTTTCACATTGGAGTGGGCTTACACAGACATATTTTTGTCCTGCAAATTAAGTGAAGGCAATACTTAATTTACTATAAAAAGTCAATTATCAG
Source organism: Scolopax mira (assembly GCA_004320125.1). Lineage (NCBI taxonomy): Eukaryota > Metazoa > Chordata > Aves > Charadriiformes > Scolopacidae > Scolopax > Scolopax mira. The sequence continues at coordinate 49,978 of BJBW01001134.1, forward strand.
AAGATGACAATATTTATATTGCAGAATTTCTGCATTTCAGATCTAGATTTTAGCCTGTTTACAAGGTAAGTATGAATTTAATGTACAGACCAGTACATAAAAATAAGAACTGCCATAGCAGCAGCACAGGAAGAAAATCATCACTGCAGTCTGCAGCTGACAGTAGGTTGTGACCGTAGACATTTATTACATTTATGGCCCACTTTTGTAGCTGGCTGCCTGCATCCAAGAAGCAAAGATTGAGATGTCTGTGGTGATTTGCAAAACAACTGTAAACTTTATAGCTAATCCAAGTCAGCATTGTCATATGCAGAAAGATCTGTCCATTTATTAATTATCTAGTATAATAGATGAATTTATTTAAATAGTTGTATATCAATTTATTCATTTATATATATCAATCTTTTTGTGCTATCAGTGTGTATGGAGTTTGTTTGAAATAGATGCCATTGTTGAACCTGCTTTTTCTGTACTCTGGTGACAGTTGCAATTTTTTAAATGGAAAAGATAATCCTTAAATAGAAATTATTTATAGAAGTTTGTACTGTCCAGAACAGCAAGAAGAATTCTATACTTTAATTTTCAACCTTTGGAATGTTTTTACTAATGAATAATTCTGGCACAAAGAAGGAAAGAATCTTAAGAGTGAACAAAATGTCTTTATGATTTTAGAAACTACTTGTACAAAAACTAGCTTCTGAAGAATAGACCTTTATTTTCCATAAATTAGTGCATCATGGTATCCTATTAAATGACCCATATTAAATGTTATTCTCAGCCTTACCTTGTGTGCTATAGATTTCAAATTAGACACCCTATGGCTATTTGTGTAGCAGGAGGCATTATTTACCAAAATGTTTTTTCTTACTAGAATAGACATAATACTTTTAAAGGCTGTATTAGAATATATATACAGTAGTGTATAGCAGTCACTGATACAACTTTTATATTGAGGCAGTCACTTCGTCAACTGCAAGGGGAAAGAAAAAGCATAGGAGACTTCATTTTTCCCCTTTGCAGATTTTCTCCCTCAAAGACTAGGGCAGTACCTTTTGGTACACATGACTGAAAAACCAACCAGAACAGCACAACTGTCATTTTATTTCAGTTAATCTGCTTTCCTGTCAGTTCTCTCTACTGGATCTAGTCTGATTTCTGCAAACCTTTGTGTTGAGAGTAGCGAGATGCCTTTGACATTCTAGGAGTTTGTGTGTATGTAGCAAACAAATCTTTTTGTTTGACCTCAAAACTACTGATTGTAGGAAACATAGGAGTATTGTTGTCTAAGGATCATAATGATAATCATGAAAATGTATATAATAACAGTTTATAGTACTGTTATTACCCACAAAAGCATCCATATGAAAAGGATCAAAACAAGAGCAGATGCTCTCCAGTTAAAAAATGCATATGTGTCTATAAGTTTATGTTTCTATCTCTCCCTGTGTGTCTATGTGTAGAAGCATGTATTATTGCTAGCTGTCTGTCCAAGATTACGTTCCATAAAAAAATGGAACTTTTTAATGGCTTTCTTGTGGGGAGAAGCAAAATGAGTAGGTCTATGAAAGTTAAGTCATGTTTCTGCAAAGACCTGTAAAAGTCCTTTAAATGAGTTGTAAACGATTAAAGGATGACCATAAACTGTCTGTAGGAATCATCTAGCATTTTGATTATGTTTTTATAAATGCAAGAGAAGTATTTTTTATTTTTGTTTACTTCATAGTATTTCTTCTAAAAACAGCAAGTGAAAAACTAGTTGAAAGAGCAGTCACTTTTTAATGCAGAATTACTGGTCATATCTAAGGATGAATACATTAGCAAAATCAGCCTGGGGAATGGTATCTGATTTTAACCTTTTAATAGAATGTTGTGATTATAATAAATGGGATGATGTGATTATATTATCTTGTTTACTGAGTCATTCCTTAAATGTTTTTACAAGTAAAATATCCACACAGAGAAACATTTAAAATACAGATAATTCTCTATAGGCTGTATGCATTGTTGTGCTTCAGAAAAACACAAAGAAAAATAATGGTTAAATATTAAATATTATTTTGCCTTGTGAAATTTTGAAAAAATTATTAATTTTATTGACGTATGTTTCATATATTCATGGAGAGGAAATGACTTGCTTGATGTTAATATTTGTACATTCGTTTTTGTGACCAAACTGCTTGAATTCAAGCATACCATTTTTGTTTGATTCCTTTCTTGAAGTCTTTCAAAAATTGTTTACTTGTCTATACCTCATTAAATTATGCTTAAAATTAGTTTGCAAGCTATTTGGTAACAAAGACTACAAACCTTTTTATGTGTGCTAATCACTATTCATATTTGTATCTACATTTTGGAGTGTATCAGATTGACTTTATTATAGCAGCAAATTTGTCTGTGGTGTAAATTCACTAGAGGTGGTGAATTGCAGACTGATCTGGTTAATAGCATTCCAGTCACCTACTAACAAGAGGTGAAATGGATTGTGAAAAAAATCCAGTCCTTGACTGAGCTCCAGTATATCATATATACTACGATAAGATAAAAATCTCTGAAAACAAGGGAGTAAAACCAAAGCTGTTAGCACTTATCTTGGCTCTATACCTCATTCCTTAGTGCTGAGAGAGTTTTTCTAGTACTTAGTATTAATGATGTTAATGATCCTCATTTGAGTTCTTTCAATAAAGAACTCTATGTAAAATTGTACTTCTTTTAATGCAAATAACTATGGTGAACAGCTTAGTATATTACAAAGTCTTTAACAGAAATGACAGGGCTTATTATATATATATCGAAAAAAAAAAAGTTCATCCTTGACTAATTCCACATGGGAGTCAGCATAAAAGAATCAGTGGAAGTACAGCATTAGGAGCAGACTACTCTGACTTTTATTTGCACTGCCTGCAGACCTGCAACCTGTTGTGCTGATCAGTGAACATTGGTGGTATATTTTAGTATGTCATGACTAGCAAGAATAAATGTCAAACACCCCAGAATTATTCTTTACTGTAGCTTGTTGGGTCTGATGAGCTAATGGCATCGCACTCAAAGCTTATTTTACACCAGGTCTGCATCATTCATTGTTGCAGAATGTATATTTACAGTCTTCATGATCAGCTTTTTTTTTTTTTTTTGAGTCAAATAACTGCTACATGTGGCTTTTTCAGCATAATTCTGTACTGACTCATCCTGACGCTAGCTCACTGCCTTCCGGGGCCATTGTAGCTGCATACTGTATGCCTATTATGATTTCAGCCCAAAATTTTTTTTGTAAAAGACCCTAGCCCTTACAGAGTCTCACTGAATTACCTCATCCAGCTAGTGTTTGTGAGGGTAAGTACAATTAGGTCTTTGAACAGAGAGAACGTTCAATGTGCTGTAGCAGATGGTCTTTGTAGTGTTGGTTCACCTCAAGCTGAGTCACCCACAATCTTACTTGCAAGTAGGCTCAGACTGGATGCAACAAATAAATGAATTTGCATGGATAGCTTTGCAGAAAACAGACTAGTATACCTATGTACCCTACTACAGATTTGCTAGATTATATTTTAAATCCCACACTGGTCACTGTTAATGGAAATTCTGATGGAAATTTTTTTATTTAGTCTTGACTGGTTAAGTGTGTAAGTAATGCTATGGTGTAAACCACAATTGTTTGAGCAATAGCTTCCTGTCTTTGAGAATGGAATAATCTATTTTTATTATGAACAAATAGTCTCCTTGTGCCCACTCACATTTTAAACTTGAGTGAAAATCGCACCAGAGGTTGTGTTTTAAAGATTGTATTGTTCTAAAAGTGTATTCTCTAGGAGAGCCTGAACTGAACTGATTAAAATTCAGGTGAACTGATGTTGAGGAAGGCGTTGAGTCAATTTTGTCAGTAGTTTTAAGCACAGTTACACATCTGGGCATCTAAACCTGGGCTTGAAGATGATTCTGAAGTAGTTTCCTGTGTGGTTCTTGGGAAATTTGACTGTTCAATGCCAAGATTTCTGTTTTCCTTGACTGTAGATCTAAGTCACTTTCTGTGATTAATGCTGATGACCAACAGTCATGGGCACTCAGTTTTCAGGAGGCACATATTTAAAACAGTGGTTAATGGCTGTCTGGGCTGCAGTGATGCAGGACCTCCTGTATGCCAGCAGTGTAGTCATAATAATGTTATTTATCACATATATATGGTGGCTTTGATTTGATACTTCAAAGGCTCCAAGGAAAAAAATAGACAGGGGAGTTTGCTGTTTCTTTGTGATTATGCATTTTGATGAACAAAAGAAGGGCTTGCTGTTGTCTCTGTGGTTTTAAAATGTTTTGGAGGAGCAAAGAAGATATTTTATATAGACATCTTGCCAGTCAACAATAATAATTGCATGAAGGTTGTCACGTGCATTCTTTACTAACACTGATTAGAGCATTAGGAATAAAAAGAAGGCAGTTTGCCTGGAACATGGTTCACTGTTAGGCCTGGAAATGAATAAAAAAACTTGCTAGAAATGATGAATGTAGGGAATCTGACATATGAATCATAGGGATTAGAAGGAGCTCTAAAATATCATTTTTATTTTTACTAAGGAGAGACAGCAAGTAAATGCCAAAGTTTTAATGTTCACTTTCAATCTGAAAGAAGCATTCAGAATTCACAGATAAAGCACAGCAATAGTTGAGGGTTTGTTTTAGAGGTCTTTGCAGGGTGGGTGGGTGGGCTGGTCAGTATTAGTACTGAAAGCTTTGTAAGCTAATCATAATGTGGATATTTCATTAAGATAGATGTAGCAATACAGTGCTGTCTTATGGTCATTACGGAATATCAGTGTGATGCTTTATAGGACTTTAAAGTGTATAGTGCTTGGATATGTTTGATGATTCAAATCTGTGGAGAATGGGCCAGCAATATGGTCTGTAAGGGTGAATGAGGGACACTGTTTAGTGCTTATATTGAAGGAGCGGAGAAACTATGAGAAAGGTAAGTTCAATTAAAAAATACACACAGAGACAGAATAAATAGTATTCAAGGAAAGCAGTAACACTAGTTGTTACTGTGGTTTCTGATGTATGGCTTAATAATTTTGGAAAGTAGTCACAGGTTGAACTAACTGAAATAGGAGGAGGAGATCAGTAGAGAGGTGTTTTTTAAACATCCCCTCCTGAGTTAAAGAGAAAGTCAAAAGATTCTTTTACCTATCCCAAGAAAATAAGAATCCATGCAGTCTTTAGTTATTTTTTTTCTCATTCTTGGATGTCAAAATGATATTGTGCCTTTTCCATACAGACAGTGCACTTTCCCATTACTTTTTAGAAAGATTATTGCCATCATATGCCAGTTTTATTCATTGTTTTTCCTGTTCTCGGAAAATGCTTATTTGTCTTCTACCTAGAAAATTGTTAAGATAATGAGATGTTGCACTTTGATTAGCAAATATATTAATGGAATCATGAATTACCACTCTTTATTTAAGCACTAGTAGTAGTATGCTTGATGAAAATAGAGAATTTATATGCTTAAACATTAAAAAATTATTCTGAAAAGCAGACCGGCAGTCTCAGTAGCCTGGTCAGAGGTAATGAGAGATCCAAGGAAGCAGTGTCATAGTAGCTCATCTCATCCACAAATCAGAGGTGGGTGAGTCCAGGGAATGACTCACAGGAGCTACCTGTAACAACAGTACTGCTTGTTGTATAGAGGCAGACAGCAAAAAATAAATAGTAGTACAGTGGGAATTGGATGACTCAGGGGACTAATAACAAGAAAGGGAGCATTTCATCTCTCATTAGTTTTGATCTTTCCCAGCTGAGTAATGAGTTGTTAGCATCTGATGACTTTTCAGTGCTGCAAGTGAAACGACTTGACAGGTTTATCCACTTCAGTACTGGAGATGACCTACCTGAGGTACAAGATAGAGAAATCTCTACTACTTGGATTGACAGAAAAAACCACAAAAGCATAACACATCAATTATCTGGTACCTTTTTGGCAAAGTCATGTTGCGTTGTCAGTAAAGAAAAGGATTTTTGAATTTCCACTTTGGATATCTTTTCTAGAATAAATTAACTATGTGGGAGAGACTGGGATCCTCATTTCCCAAGCCTCTAATTTTCTGGACCGTCTTTTTATTTTTTTTTTCCCCCTCCTGTTCAATGTCTCCAGCTGATGAAAGGTTCCTGCTTTCATGTTCTTTCCATTCCTTCATCCCCCTTTTCTTGCATTCTCCTACAGGTGTAATTTAATGGTAGAATCATTGCTGGTTTCTTTATGCCAAATCAGCTTCTTGTTATTTGCAAACAGAGCCTTCAGTGTAAAAGTACAAGCTCGCTGCCTTGATGGGGTCCCAGTCTTAGTAAAATGCTTTCATGAAAAGATTTCTGTCAGTGCATGAAGGGCAGAAGCTGGCTCATTCCCTCCCTCTGCCCATTCAGAAGGGCAAATATGAGCAGGCAGTTGCCGTTTCAGATTCCTTTTTCAAAGCAGAACTTTTGAGAATAAAAAGTTGATAACCTTCTATTCCCAAATGAATAGTTGGTAAAGTTAAATCACCAGTCTCTCTTGTGCGTCTTTTCCAGTCATCTCTTTGTCAGAGAGTCTGATTTGCATGCAAATGTTCATGATCTTTTGGAAGTGGATATTTTTAAGGACAATGCTGTTTCTCTTATTTATTGATACCGTGTTAATGATTAGAGTCATGAGTAGAACAGATTGGCTAAGTGGCGTCATAAGATTGGACATATAGTCATTTTAAAGTGGTGAGATAATTAACTGATGAATGGCTGGTGCTTGTATGCTTTACCCTTTCAGAAAACCAAGATGGATATTTGAGTACCATCTGTGTACCTTCACCTCCTCTTTCTGTTTGTTTGCCTGTCCGTCTTGGCTGCATCACTGGGATTCTAACTATGGCCAGACAGGGTGCTGTTGGCTGCTTAAAACTTGACAGAACTTTTGTATTTTATGGAAAATCAGCTTTGCTACAGTCTTGCAGTTGTGAAGTTAAGAATGGATGTGTGACAAGCTGTGGTGGGCTGGGATCAAATAACAGCTGAATGCTCTTATTCAGTTGAAATGAAAAGTGAATGAAAGAAATGAAGAACTGTTTCTAATAACTTTAGTGCTCCAAGATGGTTATGCTTTCATTTTCCTTTTAAGGGATGTTTTAATATCAGACCTTTAATAAATCACTGTCAGAATTAAAAGCTTTTCAAAATGTGAAAGTATTTTCATTGGTTATTTTAAAGAGAATGACAAATTCTCATTTAAAAGTTACTGCTTCCTCCTAACCTCCTAACAAACAACAAAAATTTGTATTCATATGTTCACCTTTCAGTTCAGTGGTGATTGCCATGGGGCACATTAGTAAAAAGAAGAAAATATAGTGAAGAAAGTCTGAGGCAATTTTCCAAAATTGTTCTAGGAAACTGAAATATACTGAAAATACATTGAAAAGTCTTTTAAAGTAATCTGTGTGCAAAACAGTCATCATAAATGTCAGTTCCCTTAAAATCAATAGATATGAAAAGCTTATTTTCACAGACATTTGCAAAAGAAATAGATCTAGAAGCCATGAATAAATGGTCAAAAAAATCTTAATAATTGTTCTCTTGTTGTGGGATGGGAGATTGCTCGGAACATTCATCTTATTTGTTGTTCATCCACATGAAGTGCACAGTTTGAATTAGATGATTCCCAGTTTCCCAAATGCTGTGTAAGCCCTTAGAGCTCAGAGTGTTGATCGTAGGTACAAATTGGTTCTTAACTTTTCCTACTGTGTTGTTTTGTCATGAAAATTCTTACCTCCCTTTCCTACACCTTTTCTTCCTCCTTGTGTGAAAGATTTTGCCAGTGTTTTTGTGGAATGGGATCATGTCTTTGAAGTATGAGCACTTTTAAGAAGAGTAAGGAGAACCTGCTTCCTTCATTATGGCTAAAAATTTTCCTAGTTTGCCACCCTTGACACCCAGTCTCTGGACACTGGACATGTAACATTCATAGAAAATGTAAGGTCAAAAGGGAGCCTCAAATCAGCTTGACATCAACCTGAAATTGTCAGGAATTCTGATATCTATCACAGCTTCACTTTAAGTAGTTTGCCCTAGTTGTTGTGGGGGGTTTTTTTGGCATCACACCTCTTAATAATTTTGTTTCGTTATGCTGTTTTTATACCAGCAACAATGACTAGCACTTACAGAAAACAGAGAAAATAATGCCCTCCACCAAACACACACACACACAGAGAAAATTCATATTTATGCCATATATATTTGCCCATGGAGGCACTGCATAATATATCAGCTTAAAAAAGCCTGAACTTTTAAGCTCATATAAGTATCATCTGTAGTAGCAATTAATAACATAGGTTCACTGAAATCTACGATGTGCATTACATCAAAGCCTTTAGGAACATAAGACTAGAACGTGTCTACGAATGAGCCCCTGTATCCTATGCAAATGGGTTTCCTTTTTGGCTGTCCTTTTGAAATCTCTTAGAAAGAAGTATTATTGATGTTGCATAGCAATGATTAGACCCATTGAAATAAAGACCAATAAGAATTTTCCTTACATCTGTATTTTAAGTAAGTTTTAATTAGGAAGTGGAGCAAAGTATACTACTTGACCCCATCAGTTTATGAGGTAATTCTATGACAACAAAGCTGTTTAAATCACATTGGATTTTTTTTCATGGAGCAATTCAAGGTACACAGAAGTGTTTTCTGACAAGAAAGAATTGCTACTGTGTTTGCTGTCACTAATTTCTGATACAGGAGTAAAATTTGCTGCTCATGTTAACAATGAGGAGAGGAAGTGTATAACTGAAGCCAAATTAAGTTCCAGCATGAAGTCTTTGTTGAGTGTTAGTAGTGGTCTTATCACAATGTGAAATTTTTTTAATGATATACTTGATAAATAGTCTTCTGAAAATCTCCCAGAAATGAACATCCAGAAAAGAAAAGAAACCCTGTCTGGTTCCTCTAAGGTCAGAGGCCTTAAATCCGAAAAGTATCTGTTGTCTTGCCAAAAATCAAAACTTTGCAATAGTACCTAGGATTTGTAAGTGTGATTTTTGTATGAGTGTAATGTAATCATAAAGCTGGGAATATGTGTTAGTAGGTTTGGGTCTTGAATATGTGGTCAATTCGAATGAAACAAAATAGGTATAGAAAATATCTGTGTACAAGGCTGTAGTTAGGAAGCTACTAGTATTTTATAAATAGGCTCAATAGATATGAATACAATTACATTATGGAGTATGAATTGAAAAATATCCTACTTTTTACTTTATGTGTCATTTTATGCTCTTGCCTGGTGGCATGGTTTTGGCTGACTGGTGAAGATATAAGAAGCAAAGTAGACATGTGATCTGTATTGCAGGTACAGATACAAAGAATATATTGTTTAGTGGTATCCTGCTAGGTATAATACAGTGTAAACGTATACATTAGCTTTTCTTTTTAAGATGGTACAAATGCACCTGGGATAGTAGTCCCCAATTCCTCTTAACCGACAACTGACTGACTCATTTTGTGACTTTTCAAGCAGTGTAATTTCTTTCTCCTTCAATGTTATCATTTTAATACATGAAATTCTATCTTATTGTCTTTATAGAATCATAGAATTATAGAAGAGGTTTGGTTACAAGGGACCTTCAAGATCATCTAGTTTCAACCCGCTGCCATGGGCAGGGATATCTTCCACTAGACCAGTTGCTCAAAGCCCCATCCAATCTGGTCTTGAATACTCCCAGGAATGGGTCATCCACAACTTATCTGGACAACCTGTTCCAGTGTCTCACCGCCCTCACACTAAAGAATTTCTTTCTAACATCGAATCTAAATCTCCCCTCTTTCAGTTTAAAACTGTTACCCCTTGTCCTATCACTACACTCCCTGATAAAAAGTCCCTCCCTATTTCTCCTGTAGGCTCCCTTTAGGTACTGGAAGGCTGCTATAAAGTTTCCCCAGAGCCCTCCTTTCTGCAGGCTGAACAACCCCAACTCTCTCAGCCTGTCTTCATAGGAGAGGTGCTCCAGCCCTCTGATCGTCTTTGTGTCCTTCTTCTAGAATCCTTCCAACAGGTCTATTTTATTCTTATGTTTGGGGCTCCATGTCTGGATGCAGTACTCTGTGTGGGGTCTCATGGGAGCAGAGTAGAGGGGTAGAATCATCTCCCTCAACTTGCTGGTCATACATCTTTTGATGCAGCCCATGATGTGGGCTTTCTGGGCCGCAAGCGCACATTGCTGGCTCATATTGAGCTTTAAATACACTGCTTTAAGAGAAAGTAGTGCATTATTTGCAGATTTCAATCCACCATTTTTACAGCCAGAAACATATAGTTGGCCAGCAGTTAAAATAATCAAACTAATTACAATCGTTCAGTGGAGAATACACCCCTTAAGCAAGAAATCAGGTTAACAGCATTTACAAGATTATCTGTGATTTATCTTCCAATTCTGTTGGTTCCAGCTATGAGGAGAAAGACTCACTGCAGTTCCATCAGAAGACTATAGATTTGCCTTTGCAAAAGGACAGGAAGGAATAAATTTGAATAATTGTAGTTGTTTATATTTCTGTTGCTGCTGAAGTTATTCACAGACTAGTTTTGCATGGTGCTGTTATCAAATATATGTACATTTGTCATGGTTTAACCTCAGCCAGTAATTAAGCACCACACAGCCACTCACTTAGTTCCCCCTGATGGGATGGGGGAGAGAATCAGAATGGTAAAAAAATGAGAAAACTTATGGGTTGAGATAAAGACACTGCAATAGGTAAAGCAAATGCCATACGCACAAGCAAAGCAAAACGAAACACGGAGTTCGGTCTCTACATCCCATGAGCAGGCAGGTGTTCAGACAGCTCTGGGAAAGCAGGGCTCCATCACACATAATGGTTAGTTGGAAAGATGAAAACCATCACTTTGAACATTCACCCCCCCTTCCTTCTTCTTCCCCCAGCTTTAAATGCTGAGCATGACATCATACAGTATGGAATATTCTTTTGGTCAGTTGGGGTCACCTGTCCTGGCTGTGTCCCCTCCCAACTTCCTGTGCACTCCCGGCCTACTCACTGGTGGGGTGGTGTGAGAAGCAGAAAAGGCCTTGACTTTGTATAAGCACTGCTCAGGAATAACTAAAACATCCCTGTGACTTCAACACTGATTTCAGCACATAGCCCTGTGCTAGCTACTCTGAAGAAAACTCTATCCCAGCCAAAACCAGCACAACACTTTATAATAACATATGTCAGGATAACATCAGGATTTTCCATGTTAGCGGGATGCCGTTTGATGACCCCCACCTCACTGCAAGTAAGCTGCACTCAATCTAACTTTACTGGGAGCTGGTGTGCTCCTGGATTGTCTGGAACTTTTCTCCTGAGCCTGGTATGGACCTATCTGAATGTTTGTTTCAGCTTGGACATGTTTATTGAAGTGATTGATCATGACATGGACTGAGCAGTCTGTTTTATCTGTGGAGTGTATCTGCATGCATGAAATTTGTATTTGTCAGGGAAGCTCAGTATTGGTGATGGTAAGAGAGGCAGAATAGCAAGTTCTGAGGTTTCTTTTAATGTCTTGGTTGTTCCTGCACATTGGGAGGAAATGTTTTCACTATCTGAAAAAGAACAGAAAAGTTATTAAGGATTCCTGCTTTTTCTTCTGGCAAGACAACTCATACCACAAGAATGTGAGATACTAGAAACATTTTCTTCCTGACTTAAGACAAGAAGCTAAATTCTCAGCTTTCTATAAAACAAAACTGTCAGGGTTTAATAAAATAAATAAATAAAAAAATAAAAATCCAGAGCAGAATGAAAAATATAAATTTTCCTTTGGGAAAACATTCAAAATGGGACACTTTTTAGGCTTTCTAAAAATTGCAGCTGCAACAAACAGGTTTTCCAAATAGCCCACCTCTTTGACATTGAAAATGTCCTGAAGAAGTTCTAATATTATTTCCTGCCAGCTGTGTTGTTGTCAAAAAGTAAGATAAATTAAATTAGAAAGTCACCCACACAGGAAATAAAGGCAGTTCTATGCAGTTTACTGTGATTGGCAATCTATCACTATGAAAAAAAATGGACGATAGATACGAATTAATTTTCAACAATTATCAAAAGAATTTTAAATTGAATAGTAGGATCAAGAAAAATACGTTAACAGGAAATAAGAGCGCTCAAATGTGTGATGAGTGTTACTTATACCCTGCCACATGCATTTGGCAGAGCCTATTATAGGATGCTCCTGAGCTTCATAATAAAGGTCAGAAATTGAGTTTATTGTTAAAAATAATTTTTCTAGTCTTTGCAGTTGGATAGTGAACCTTGATGTCACAAAACAAGCATATAAGCCAGCAGGAATTACTCTGTTTTCCATGATGCCAACCCCACAGAATCAGCAGTCCCTGAAGCTGGAGGATGTTGGCAGCTTTGAAGGCACAAAGCCCAGAATTCCTGCCGTGAACCTTACTGTTTTGCTTCCCACACAGTGTCCGTCTCTTTTTGCCACAGGGATGGAAGATCTCTGCGGGGATACTGTTGGTTTACTTGTTTCCCCTGATTAGGAAGAACACTGGAGTACATGCTGCTTCCCTATATGAACTTGTTCTGCAGAGCAAGGGTGTGAACCACAGTAGGAAATGGGCAGAGCTGTTGCAGCAGGTGCTGGGAAGTCAGAAGGTGTAGCCTGTTGAGTTTGGTTGTCTGAGGAACAGAACAGAAACCCAGGACTCTTCAGAAATCCAGGAAGATGGCACAAAGAAATTACATTCAAGGTCTTACCTTCTTGGCAGGAAGAAGGACACAGTCATTGCCAAGATTTGAGTAATGGAGTCAAACGAATTGCAAAACACATAAAATATGAAAAAAAAAAAACCCAACCAAAAGCTAATATTAGTATTAACCTTCCTTCCCCATATGCACATTTTGTAGGATAATATTTTTTATTATAAGCACTGGTAGTGCTTGGGCGTAGGATCAGGCAAGTGGGACTGATGGGTATTTGATGAGCGCTTCAGTGTTAGAATAATGTAATGTCTATGAAGGATTTTATTTGTTGCTAAGAATTTGGTTCTATTGTATCATATGGAAAACACCAGGCATGGGGTATTTGCAGCAGACAATTCAACTACCCCAGCTTTTCCTGAAATATTTGCATTTTGACGGATTTTGCCAGGGTACTTTGGAAATAAAAAAGGTGTTCTTAAAATAGAATATATGTATTTTTATAGACTTACAGAAGGTTCGGTAACCCTTTGCACTACAATAGATATATATGTAGTTTTGATATACAAACACCAGCAAGGTATATGCATTTCAAGCATTTCAGTATATACGTTTGGATCGCAATTTAGCCATCAATGCACCAAATATTCCCTTTATGCATTAATTTGTCACAAATTACACAGGAGTTAGCCATTAAAAGCTGCTGCATGACTTTCTGACTTGGGTACTGAATATGTAGCAGGTTTGTGGAAAATACTGAGAAGCCTTTATAGTAAACTGTGAGATAACTAAACTGTGGCAATACTTCATAGACGTATAGACCTCTGTAGAATCTTTCCCATTTTGTTAAGACTGACTTCTTGTAAGTTTTGGACTTACTAATTATGGAAGGAGAGGTCTGCAGATCTTAAAAAAATAAGTATATAGTAAAAAGCCCAGTTGTTGCCCAAACTACTTTATTTCTAGAACAGGGAATATTTTATGAATAGAGAAAAGGCACTGTGCCAAACCTGCCTGTTAATGATTTGTTTAGATAAATTCCACCTTCTGCTTTTCTTCCCACCCCTCTCCTGATTTTTCTCATTGCTTTCATCAGTAATAATTTCTGATGTTGAATTCTCCTTGCTTCCGTACTCTTCAGAGAAAAAAGAACTTCTTTTTTTCTCTGTTCACTTGTTTTCTGAGTAGTAATATTTTTGTGTTCCTACTATCTGAATTCTAGAAGTGGGTGTTTTTAAACAATTTTATCAAGTCCTTTCATACTTATAAAGGCATCTATTCAATAGAACAAATCAGAATTCTGTCTTAATGAAAGGTGGAGGTGGAGTGACTCATCTCTTTTGTTTTTTTGCCTGGGGTCAAACACAGTTTTACAGAAATATTGAGGCCTTGCATGTTGCCTACATCTTTTCAGACTGTTGATATATCATCTAAAAAATTTATCATGAGTTCTAAAGTGACAAACCACAAAGATAGAGTTACAATGGCCAGTGTTTGCAGATGACACCAGCTGCTCTGCTTGTGCCATGGGTTAGTTAATCTGGAGTGGAAGGTGGTACAAATTCGGTTGTGTTACAAAGAACATCATGTTGTTCAAGCAGGATTTAGGAGGCTTATCTTAATTTTGTGTCATAGTTACATGGAACAGCGTCCCGAAACTTTGCACCATTTAAAGGACACTAATTGAATCTATTGTTACAGAAAATGCATGAAAAATTGGTCATGGAGGAATTCACTTTTCTAGGACAGTTGCTGAAAGCAAATAGGAGAACGTGATCTTGTCTCGCTTTTTTGCTTCAGTCCTAAAAATACATTTATTCATGTTTAAAAAGAAAAAAACCCACCTAAACAAGTGGAATGCCCATCTTCTCTAAAGAGCTTTAGTCATAGCTCTTTTCTCCTTTGGGCAGCCATGCAAGGGACAGGGAAGGCAGATTCAGCAAGCAGCGCTATGCTGTTCAACTACTGAGCAGGTACCATTCAGCAGAGGTTGTCCTGAGCACCAGGAAGGTAACGTATGCATGACTTGGATGGTCTAATATATTGTTTACTTTAATGTGACGTAGCTGGGATTTCGGACACTGCTTATAAATTATGTCTGCAGTGAATTAAATAACTCCTGTAAATTAGTCTGAATTAGTAAAACTTTTCCTCCTTTTATTCTGAGAAATAATGTGCCATGTTTAATCCAACCAGTCACCTAATTAGTTTTTAAATTAGTCTGATATAACTACACTTTTTTGATGATGCTTAAGCCTGTTATTTGTAATCATTAATGATGCCGTGTAAAATAAAATTAAAATATATAAAAAAATAAATTAAAATAATAATAAAAAAAGCATCTGAAGAGCTTTATACAGAGACAGCTGTATTGAAATGGAATTGTATAGTAGGCAGAAGAAAACCTTATAGGGCAGTTGATGAACTATGAAACACATACTATTGAAGCAGACTAGAGCTACACCATTTGCAGAGAAATTCTAAAACTGAGAATAAAATTAACATCAAATAGCTTGTGAAAATGTATTTTAGTAGAGCTAAGATAAATTGATAGAGTAATAACTTTAAGCTAGCATGCTAACAGGAAAGTCACAGCTGAGAAACAGAGGACCACCTACCTTTTAGGAAGGGGAAAAGGGCTTGTAAGCTCTCAGTTACAGGGAGGAATTGCAACAGACAGTGAGTTGGGAAGATGGAAGGCAGAATTAAAGCTTTTTAATGGGAGAAGGAAAAGCATTACTGGGCACTACTAGTTTAAAGGCTCCAAACTCATTGAAGATACTCGTTTTATGATGAAAGGCATTGCATGTTGTGGAAACAGTATCTGTTTGGATTATTTGGGAACAGTAATTATTTATTTAGGGATCAGAAAATAGGAAAAGCCTTCCTCAAAGAATGTAAATTATTTAATGTAGAATGAGTGATGACTTCTTGTGGACAAAGCAGAATTTTATAGGAATAGAATGTCTTGACTTCTCAGTAATGTGAGTTTTAAAGGGCTTTGATGTTCTAAAGTATGCTACTTGAATTACAGGTACCCTGGATGAGGTTTGTATCTATACTTTATGTTCATTCTCAGTGGTAAACTTACTAGATTGTAAGACTGACCTATCTCCTTAAATAGCTTTGGAAAAGAATGCAACACATGCACATTTACTCTCTTACTTGTGTTTTTAAAAGTAATATTCAAATTAATTTCAACTGAAAAGTCAGTGCTTGATAGCTGAAAAGTTTTAAAATGAAAATTTCCTTCAAATTTTATTTTTTTAAAGCAGAACAGAAAGCAAAATAAATATTGAAGTGAGAGAGTAAAATAGCTATTTAGTCCTATATATAGTACTTCTATTTTAAATCAAATAACGTTTTCTTCTCAGAAGGGTCCACCCCAGTTAAAGGGGTTTGTGTCAAATATTCTTGGATCCTTTGTTGTAAAAGATAAAATCTACAATTCAATGTTTGTGGAATGATCTTCTGGCACACCCCTATAGCCTGGCTCTTTGGTTCACACCATCAGATTTAGACAACAATATTTGCTGGGCTTAGTTTATAACTAGTCAAGCTAAGATAGAAACTGTCTGTACTACCTCTTCTTGAAAATGGACTCCTGATGTGAAGGTAAATGGGATAAGAGAGAGCTAGGAATAAGAGGAGTAATAGTTCCAACCTAGACAATTCTATGATTCTAAAAAAAATACCATGTAATGAATGATAGTTTATGATCTTCTATAGAAGACACCAGGTACAGATACAAATAATAATTTATTTTTTTTTAAATTGAAATGTCATTTGTGGTTTAGCAAGCGAATCACTGAATTTATATGCTATTTTTCATAATGAGCTATCCAAACAGGACCTTTAATTTACAAAAAAATAGCAAACAGAAAATAAAAGGGAAAGCGCACAGATCACAAGCAAGAATTCTTAAGTTTTGCATTATCGACAGAGGCATATAAACAGGTGGAACATGTAGCAAAATGAAAAAGCGAATATATTAATTGTAATATTTGCAGTAGATGTCCTCAGTCAGATGAAACTCTTCTCAAATCAACATATCTGTCAAATAAAAAAGAGATTTTAGCCCAGTGTCTCAGATCTAATAAAGATTTGGATCAATATTGGAAACCTTGTTGGAACTATCTTTTCTATTATTTTGGGAAAGAAAAAGTTCTTGCTGACATGATTTAAAAAATAAAATATCCTTTTCATCTGTGATTAGTATTGACTTGGAAAGAAAGCAGCAGAAACAGAGAAATCCTAAATAAAAAATTCTGCCTTAAATCAAAAGTGTTTTTTTTTTATTCACTGGGCATTAGTATGTCCATTACTTAATTTTTCTCACAAAAAATACTTAAATACCTTTTACAGGAAGAAAAACTTCAATAAAATCCATACAGATTTAACTAGATCTTTCTTTACTCAAATCTAACTAAATCACTGAACTAAATATATACCTTGTCACTGATATATGAACTATGTGTCTCAGCAGGTATTAAAAACAAATCTAGTTTTTATGATTTTGGGTAAACAGTCTGAAACTGTTAATTGACTGCAAATGAGACAGTACAGTTAGAGATAACAGAAAAAAGCCATCCGCCCCTGTTGCCAGGTCAGGGCCTGTGCTGCTACAGTGCTTGTGGAGATGGGAGTCCTGTGCCTTCTCCTGCCACTGCCAAGAACGGAGGGCCCACAAGCAGGTACTTAGTGGAGCTGCCACCTACTGACCTGCAGAGCTTGAGATCCCCAACTACTCCCATCCAGCGCTACACTGTGTGCCCTTGTACCAAAGGCTCCCTCTGTGACTCTGTTTTGTCTGGAAGCTAAGAAAATGTGGGTGCACCCATTAGGATCTGGAGTTTTGCCTTGAGTTTCCAAAGGTGTTTTGTCTTTATCTGCAAGGTTCCTCTCTACAGTTTCCAGTTGAGGGTGTTTATTAACAGTGTCAAGCCCAGCATCATAGGGCACAAATTGTCCTTTAATGATCATACATAGCTGCAAAATAAACTTTTTTTTTTTTTTTTTTGTGCAAGCCACGTTCTGTATAATACAGCAGTATTTAACCCTTTGAGAAATGGAAAAGATGTGGTAGGAATTGAATTAGACTGAAAGAGTGATCAGTATTACATACATGCTATGTTTTTCTCATGATCTTTGTATCTGGCAGATGCTTCAACAGAAAGCCTAAAGTTAATCTCTTTTAATTGTTCAGGTGCTTGTATTTCCTCTCACCTGCTTAAGTAACACTGCAAAAAGAAAAACCCCACAAAACAATGTACCAACACTAACTCTTGCAAAAGTCAAATCAAAATTTTATGAATTAGGACAGTATTTGACATCAGCTTACTTATTAACTAGTATAGAAGATGAGGACTAGTGATTGCAAACTAGTCGGTTCTCTTTTATCAAAACAGACTCTATTTTGAATCAAAGTAAGTCAAACATTACTACTCAAAATGCTACCTTAAGAAAACAAACCCAGAAGTGTACATTTTAAAAAGAGTGATACAATTAAGCAGTGAGACACAAGAAAACATGTGTAGTGTGAGATACTATATAGCTCAAGGGCATTGTTACCTAGGAAGCACGCTATCTTGCAATACCATAACCTTTAGAGAGTCTCATTGTGGTTTATAAATGGCAACCTGCATAGTGAGAAGAATAAAGAATTTGCTACATGAGAGAGCTACAAACAGTCCTTGGCTGAAGTGTTTAAGACAGCATCGGTTAACAACAAAGTACTAAATTTATAAGAAGAAAACGAGTTATGGCAGAGCAGAACTTCAAATGAGCGCTATATAATATGAATATATATTCATTTGCAACACATGCAACCTCTAGAATGGTAGGTAAACAATATTTAAGAAAAATGTCTTTGAAGTTGCCCTAGAGAATAATGTCACTTAGCAAAAATGATATCATATATATAGGTTGTCTTAAGAAATATCATGGCTTCATGCTTTGTAGCGCAAATGGGCAAATTTACCTGCATATGCTTTTGAGCTACTATTTGAAAGGAAGGCAGCCTAACAAGCTTCTTAAAATCTCTTTAAGGGAGACATATGATAAAATGTGATGGACAAAACCCAAATAGAATGCTAAGATTAATAAAAAATGCACCAAAACCCATTTGTCTTATGCCCAGGCACCAACACATATGATATCAAGTTTTCATATGGTTTACAACCAAGAACAAGCCTGATATGCTTAGAAGCCCTGCCTAAATTCAGTATGTTGAACAATGAATGACCTTTATCTGTACATTTCCTGTATCTTGCATGGCTTTTATAAATAAATAGTCTCAGGCCAATTCATTATTAAAGAAGTACTTGAAAGAGCTAGTCCAGCACTCTAAAAATCAGTAAGATATTAAGACTAAATCTTGCCCATTGAAGTGATGTGAAAATGTTCCTATTATTCTTTAATTACATGTATTTAATATTTTGAATATAGTGTACCCCCTTCTCCCCACCTCAAAAAAAAAAAAAAAGAAAGTAAATGAAAAGCACCTTCAGTCTTTCTAGTGTTATCTAAGGTATATTAGTGTCACCTAAGGCTCATAAGTGGGGCTTGGAGTTAAGTCTCTGGGATTCTCATCACTGACTTGGCTGTTCTGTCTTTGTGGCAGCAGGCCATCTGCTTGGCTCTCTGGTCACTATTCCCATAGCTGTAAAGTGAACCATATCTTCATCAGAGAAGTACTTGGGGTGTAAATATTGCTTAAGTTCTTTCACATACTACTGTGCAAATTGTAAATCAAATAAATTATTTTATTTAATTCTTTGCTGGGCATAGATTTTAAATCTTCAGGATAAATGGTGCATCTTTTGGGACAAACTGAGTAATATTGCCTGTTTCCCTTGCTGAAAGGCTTTTTTGAATCATTATTCTAACAAGTTGTATCTCTTGTGCCAAATCTAGGTAACCAGGCTTGGGGTAGGTGAATACATCAGTCAAAACCTGTCTTAACAACAGGTCCTTCAGTACACACAAGCACATCTTTCAGTAGCCTGTTGTCCTTCTTGTTTGTACATACCCACTCCTTTTCCTTTTCGCCTTGTTTTCAGTGTGGTCACCCAACTGGCATATAAGACATTCCCTATCAGAAGCTCCAGAGACCCATCCCCTCTCAGGTTCCCCATGTGCATCAAGGAGGGAGCACAGCTGCTAGAAAGTTCTCTTGATTTTCATGTGCATGGCTTCATAGTTACAAGCACTCATCTGGGTTTCCTTGTAAAGGTATCTTGTGAAGGTACCTCAAACGAAGGAGGCTTTTTGATGAAGGGAGGGAATATCGTCACATTTCTAATGCCTCTGATGAAGCGAATGCATTTCATACCAAAATAGCCCGCATGTTTCTTCTTATAAATAGTGCGAGTTGTGATGATGACCATTTTAGAGCATGACTGCTTCAGCTTGCATAGCGCAGGAAGATGCTTGAGAAACTTTCAGGACATCTTCCTGAACAATATGAAGAGCCGGAGCCCTGATTTTGTGTAACCATTTCACCTGTAGCAAAGGTGCAGTTGAGGACAAAAATGTACAGTACTATATAGTGAAGTTCTTTTTATATTTGAAGTACGATGCTTATGGTTTCAGTACAGTTTTGCATATTGATCTTAAAAAGAATAAAGAAATAGACTTTAAGTTTCTAAACCAACTTTGAATTGCAATTTCTTTGCTCTAAGTCTCAGTATATGTCATAGTTGGGAAGAATTTGAGATGTATTTCAGTATTTTGGTTAACCACTTCCTACATCTGTCTTGATTTGAAATATCTGAAACCTTTTTAGTGTCTATAGAGGAGTTACTTTGGATTTTCCCATTGCAACTAAGACAACATTTTTATAATATTCCCTTTGATTTCACAGTCAATAAATAGAAATTGCTTTTAAGCATAGCTCCAGAATGAAAAATATACCTGAAATTAAAACGTAACTTTGACATGAGTCAAAACTGCCAAAATGCAGTTCAGTTTTACTTTCAAAGAGAACATAATTTATAAAAAAACTTCTAGAGAGTTCCCATCCCCACTGTATATAACTCACTGTCTGGAAACTGATGTAGAAGTTACAGGTACTGTGATTTTACAGATACATGTTGCAAATGGTATTTGCTATATGAAATTGCAAAAAGTGTTAGCTTTTTAAAGCTCATCTGTTTTCTTTACTACATGGTAGGAGGAGAAATGACTCATCATCAATAGAAAGGCATGATATGAGCTAAGCAGAGCTAACTGTGCTATAGTTGTGGTGTTTATATTGCACGATAAGAATATCTTTGAATTTAATTTAGGTTAAAATGGAAGCAGCATGTTATTAAAGATATCTGTTGGAATAAAAATTTTGACTCATTCTAACAGAGTTAATCATTGACAAGGTAACACCTTAAGAGAAAAAGGCCAATGAGATTACCCTTTATACTCTTTATTTTGTCTCTTGTGTCTAAAAGTATCAATTGACTTTCTCTGAGTGCGCAGTGTAGTAGATACTACAGCACTGTCCCCTGGTCTTGTCAAGGAGATGAAACCATCATAGCATAATGAAAAACATCTGCTTAATTTAGAAGAATTATCCATTAAGACCCTTTCTGACACTTTACGTGGCAAACCGGTTTTCTGCTGGGAAATGTTTTCACTGTTTCATGAGAATTTTTTTGATGTTGTTATCTGGAAGTACTGAAATACTGCATTTTGATTTTATTGTTTTACTATTATACTTCTGTTAGAAGCTGTCTTGTGAGTCAGAAAGATGAATATGAAACATTCTGTTTGTTTTATACTTAAAAAGGCTTTGCCCCTGTTGAATTAAACATTTTGATAACATTAAAGGAAAATATTTTGTAATTTTTCAGTTTGTGCAAAAGTTTAATGTTTCGCATTGGAGTTCTACTTCACAACAAAATGAAGTTTGAGAGCCTCAGAATTTGCTACAGGGTAGAAATTCTTGTTTCTCACAAGTTCTGTTGTGATTTGTGAAGCATCTATTTGAGGATGCACTTTTGGCTGGGGAAGCTCAGAGAATATATTGAATGACCACAGAATATGATCAACACAGAGACCTTCATTATCCCGTTAAATTGTCACATCAGAAATGCTGAATTTAGAGTCCTTATCAGAAGGACTCGCTGTTCCAATGTGTTTGAGTAGCAATTAGTATGAGATGCTTCCATACTAAAATTACTGAATGATTGCAACACTAAACTGTGGAGTAGCTTCTGCCTCTGCCAGATCTTCCACCTTTCCTGATACACTTGGCTTGGTGATCATAATCTTTATGAATATTAGAGTGCAGGAAGTTTATGCGGCAGTAAAGGTTTGCATGTATGTAATCGCTTTGTACGTAGCAAGAGTTACTTGTGTAAGCTTCATCTTAAGAACCTGTGCTTAGAGCTGTATTTTTGCTCTATTTTTTCAGTGTGCACATGTTCTTGTTTGATAGAGAAGTTGTCTTATCTTTGTTAGCTCACTTGCTAAAAAGAAGAAAACACTAACTAGCAAGTACATCTCTCAAAAGGCAAGCTAACTGGTAATTTTAAACAAGTGATAAGGAAAAATTACTGAAATGTAAAGGTGTGTTGACAATGGTAGAATCTTGCTACTTTCTTTCCTTCAGTGACAGTTTTTTCTGGAATAATAACTTGGGAGGGGAACTTATGTCTATGTTCCAGAAAATATCCAGAAATATCGATGATCCAAGACATACTCTTTGCAAAGCATAAACGACAAAAGCTACTGAACTTGAGATAAACAGTCTTCTGACTCTTTCTGGCTGGTTTGAATTGCTGCTGTGCTTGTGTACTGTATGACAAACTACTGGTCATCTCTTGCTTGAGCAGCACGTTTTACTAGCTGTTAATGTACCTGGCAAAAAAGATCCTTCTTCCCCAAGATAATGCTCTCCTGCAAGTGTTTGGAAGAAACACTGAACGTTAAACTGCCATGTTTCCTGGTGCCATACAGCAAGGGAAATTGTTGCTGTGAATGCCATGCCACCCACAGCAGTGTGCTCAGCTGAGCCTGTGAAAGGCATCAGCAATGCCAGTTTGGCAGCCCTAAATGCAGCAACATGGCAGGTATGAGGAAACAAAGCAAGTTATGTGTAAGCAGGAGCCTGTATTCCCATCCGTTGGACATTATGTGTTGAAAACAAATGGCAGGCATTTACTTGTCTATTGATATTTGACAGAAGCTCATTTCCATGCAGGATCAAATAGAATTAGCATAACAGAAAGGACTAAAACAGCCTAGTTTCTGAGTATAGGCCTGCCTCATGCAAAGTATAGCAGAAATTGGAAGGGGATAATCTACTTAAGTCTTCCCTGCTAGGTGACCTATATCCATCCTCTTTTGTGTCAAGAAAAATCTCTTACCAGTTATATTACTGGTCTTTCAGTTATGTTACTATCGTCTTTCCTCTGTGTTTTGGAGAGGAGAGTGCCTCCGTTCCCAGGCTATCAAGCCATGGGAAGCGATGTGCGTTCTGCCATCATCAAACTGCTGCCTAGTCCACCCTTTGATGCTCTCAGTCAGTTTCCTATCTGCCAGTAAGTTACCAGGAGAATTGTATTAATACCTGTTGCCAGATACAACAGGGTATAAATATTTCATGGCAAATACTTTAAATATTTCAATTTGGGCATTTTGTTGTTTTTTATTTCCTGTTGCAGTAGAGGACTGCTAGCTTTATTTTTAAGTCCATTAATTAGTTCATTTTAGCCCTTTTCAGGATGAAAGAAGATTCAACAAGAACATACTTTTCCCACACCTCTGCTTGCCCAATCTTGGGACTGTATTGTAGTTAGACAGCGTAACTCTATGGCTGACTGACAAAATCTCTATTCTTTCCAGGGCCTTGACACAGGAGTCATGCCTGCTTTCACCTTCCCCTTGTAAAGAGCATTCCTGGTACTGGATAGCTGTTTGCTTTATATTTATTTACTGATCCTGCCTTTATTTTCCCAGTGGAGGGTATACAATCTATTCTTGAGTCTGCAATTGATGGTTAAGAAAGAAATGGTGGCCATCAACAATTTTACATAAAATACTTATAGATCTTAAAATATTACATGGAGAGGCCAAAATTCAAATAAATTCTGTACAGAGGCTGGGAAGAAGAAGGGCAGAACTGGTTTGGATAGGTATGTGAATGGTTGTGTATACGTGTTCCCTTAGTAAGGGTTTTTTTCATCTTCCTACAATTCTTATTCTGACAGTGGAAACAGCAAAGACACAACAGGTGCTAAAAGTAGTATTCACATAACTGCATGCTCCTAGGCAACAGTATGAACTTAATTTTTCTCTACATCTTGTGAAAAGGGAAAAAAAAATGCTAGAACGTCATCCTCACAAAGAGCTTCTGTAGTCTTGAGTTTAAGTTACAAAGGATTTCGCAGTAAGACACCTTCCTTTCTTCAGCTGTTTCATCCAAATGAAATAAAAGATTGAAATGTACTGTAAAATAACATGAAGAATAGAATCCAGACTCCAGTACATGTAGTATTATTTATTACACTAATACCTACAGGTTGAGCTTTTCAAAATGCTTTTCTCTTCTGTAGCCCCCCAAAGTTCCTCACGGCGCAGTATGAGGAACTATAATCTTTACAATAAAGATAAACATTAGCCCTGTGATCTACCAAAGGTTGCATCACAGGCTAGAGATCCAAAATTGTTCAGAATATTGTCTTTATTGCTATTCTTCTACCTGATAATGGATGGCTAAAAATGCTTTCTCACATAACTTCCAAGTACTTCCCATGAACCAGTGGATTATTGTGTCAAGAGGCAGCTCATACATAATGAATGTGAGGGTAGGGAGAAGACAGGAGGTTTTTGCAAAGGTCATTACTTTTCCAGGCTCCAAGAATCATTCTTCAAATGGAAAAATTAGTGGTGGATCTATGGTCATTACCAGAGGCTGATACTAATGGAAAGCAAAATATTTAGCTTCTAAGATGTATTTGGTTAATATGGCACCAACTTGTAAAAAAACCAAAATTCTCCTTTTGAATTCCTATAAAAATTTCATAGACAAAAAGGTAAGTACTAGCTACATGACTGCAGTTAATATCTCACAAATGAACGTCCCTGGGGAAAGAATGCAGCAAAGGAATGAACTTGGCAAATTAAAATATAGAGGGATTTATTTTTTCGAAGTTTTACTTCTTGGCTTGTGAAGGTTTTTGTGATTGATGGGACCCTAATATATACAATGTCTGGTATATATACTCACATATATAAGCATATACTGTAATTCAATTTTATAAATAAATACAGTACTTATTATGGATGGCATGATTAAATTTATTTTAAAACTAAGAGCTGTTGGTTGCATATTAAAATGGTAGTTCATATTTATTTAAATTTTTGCAAAAACCTCCATTGATGGATAAATCATGTTAGAGAATTTCACTTGTCAGTACAACTTACATTTCAATGTATTTTTTGGAATTATCCTCAGGAACTAATAAATTTTACCTTTATTGCAACAAAGTGTTTGGGGTATAAAGAACGGACCCTTTGAGAAAAGACTCAGTCATATCTGCTTCAGACAGTTATGCAGCACAATTATTGACATTTAGAATAAAATAATTTATAATCTCTGAATACTGATGAAAGTCTGCAAATGAAAAATATGCTGGATATGGTGGAAGTATCGAGTTGGAGCAAAGATTAGTTTTATTTCTAACACAGTTCATTCTATGCTATATGATATAAATTATTTTTATTATGCCAAGCAATCGAGCATAATAAAGTCTTGAAACAATCCCACATTTTGTTAGAAACTGAATGGGATTAGATTTTCAGTCAGACTAAAGCTCTAAAGTATAGGTACTTACAATTTGAATAACTTCATTTCTTTTCCTTTTTGAAAATGTAGCCCTGCAGCGGATCTTTGAAGTGTAAACTCCAAGACACACAGTATTAAAATAATCATGGATCTGGAGGAAATAGCACAAAATCATCCAGCACAGTTTAATCAAAAACAGAAATTCATTTGAACTTTCTGTGGTCTATTGAATATTAAAACATTTCATATTTCAAATAGAAAAAAAGAAGCCTTGAGCAAAGTTCTGATCATAGTCAATGACATTTCTGGTGTAACACTTGAATATTAGAATTAGGGATGAAAGTTTCTACTCAGCTTCAGCAAACTTTTTTGTATCTTATATTTTGTATTTATTGCCATTAACTGAAAAATAGCTAGTCTATGCTGGAGGCTGTGGAACAGTAGGACCTATGTGTTAAATAAAAGCACCAAAAAATCCGGATGAGTACTTTGCCCAAACAAAGTATTCTTATTCTACAATTTCTTGGCATTTTGTCATGAAATTTGTGTTTTGAGGCTTTCTGTTGTAGCCTGTATCCCCACACTGGTTGGTATCTCTGAATTGTGCATATTTTGTGCATCTACCATGTTATAGAATCTCTTTTATTGAGATGAGGTTTTCTGTTAGAAATGTTTCTGTAGCTGACAGAGCGCCTGGCTTATGAACAAATTCTTGAGGTACTTCTGGGTTCTTCATATCCAATCCTGGGACTTTTATCAGTAGTTTCTGCAGAGCATGACATTATGATGTTGTACTTAGCATCACTAAATCTTTCTGAAGGATGTATTTTAGTCAAAATAACCAAATTAAATAGCTCGGGTTATTCAGGAAATCTGTGATGATCAAAGGGGTTTTTTTGGACATGAGTTTTCGGAGTCTTAAACACAGAGCACAGTAAGAGCATGAGTCACTGAAGGAGCATTTTGAAATAGAAACAGTGGAAAAACCCATTTTCAAACCAGCTGTATAAATTAACTATTATTGTGTAGGAATGTTTTGTGAGGAAGGAAGCATGTTGACATTGTTGCTGGGCAAATGTCAAAACTGTAAGTCACTGTGTCTCCACTGAATTTCTTCCTGGAGTCAAAATCACAAGTCAAATCACATATAATTTATATGTGAATTCCCATTACCCCTGAATTAGTACTTTAGGTTTTTCCCCTGTGAAAATCCTCCATGAATGTGATGTGCATACCAAAAAATACATTGCTGCTTCACTTCCTTCCTTTGCCATCTGTGTGTGGGTGTCTTTGGGGGGCAGCATGGCAAGAATTAGAAGAACCATTTCAGAAGGAAAATATCATATTTCTTGGAGAAATTGATGTGGAAATATGAACAAAAATATACAAAATTTCTTGAAGCAATAGCGCAGTGAAGATTATCACAAAGCCTTTTTGTTGCAATTGGAAGCTGTGTTTTTACACAATATTTTCAAATTGATATTAAAAAATACATCAGATGTAAAACTAATTGTGGCAGGGGTAATCTCAGGCAGTGTTTACTGTATTGCAGAAATTACCAAAGTGCAACTTGCAGACACTTATTGATGCGCGTATGAGAGAAAGAAGATATTTGACTAATACTGATATGCAAATTTGTAAAAAGGGCAGAAAATGCAGTATGCAATGACAATACTACGGAAAGTTAATAGGGTTTCTTTGGATAGTCCACTGCTACTTTGATGAATATTTCTTTCTAGCTTGGCTTTCTTTTCAAGACATTATAATTGTGAAATTGGTAGAAACACTTTAAGTAGTACCTCCATCTAGATGCAATGTGTATTTGTATGTGTCTTAAAATAATCCCAAATTAACTAATCTGGTTTTGTATTTTAAGCGAGTATAAACTAAGGTAATTGAGATTTATGCAAATCACAAAATTAGATGACTTTAAAATTTATGCATGGACACCCGCTATAATTAAAAAGGGCTATAAAAATATTTACAGTGGTTGCTCCTATCTACAAACACTGCATAAAATAATGCTGTCTGTTCCCCTCTGGCTCCACCCTGACACCAGTCTGCTTGGCAGCCCTTAAGCTTTGGTGTCTCACGTGTTCCCCCTGAATACTTAGACTATGGTCTCAGTATAGTCCAAGCATAAGCTTATTAGTTTTACTTCTCCAGAGGAAGAGAGCCATTCAAATGACTTAGGAAGTCCCTTCAATTAGAAATTTCAGCCACTGCTGAATTACTGAAAAAGAGCTCCATTTCATTAATTGCATACAAATACATAGGATGAAAGAAAAATATCCTATGCCTTGATGATGCTTTCCCCTGAGGAGCCCTCCATAATTACACTAACAATAAATTGTTCTTCTGTTAATTTGATACTTGCTTGCTCATTAAGAAAGAAGACCTAGGAGGTAATTAGTGAATTTTTGTGGTGTTTCCTCAACAGTGAACTCCAAAAAAATTGTGTTTATCAAGATACTGTTTTCTGTACCAAGTTTCAGCAAGATACTGTGAAATACTAGTAGACTTAAAAAAAAAATCGAGATAAATTATGTGTGTTAATTAGGAAATTTGTCTCTCAAAAATGTTTCTTCAGTTTTCCTGAAGTAATCTTGGATGAATTTTCAGAGTGAGAGCTCAAGATAGTTAGACAACAGTGATGGTATCATTGCCCTTTTATATATTATTTCACTGGGGGACAAACTTGAGATAGGAGTCACATATCCATTTTCTTCTTGGCTTTTCTTAAGGGAGCGTGCTCTTGCATTCATGCACTGCTGTGTGCTGCACCAGGATGCACTTGCCAATGCTGTTCTACTTTCCATAAACCAGCCTTCACTGTAGTAAGGAAGGGCCTCCAGGTGCTCAACTCCCCATATGGGTGTCCTACAGGGTAGCAAATAATTTATTTTCTCCTTTGACCTCTAAAACTATTTAACACAAAAGCATTACAGCTCCAGGTAAAGGAATTAAAAGGGCCCCATCCCAGGATGAATGAAGACTGAGGTGGAGAC
Source organism: Scolopax mira (assembly GCA_004320125.1). Lineage (NCBI taxonomy): Eukaryota > Metazoa > Chordata > Aves > Charadriiformes > Scolopacidae > Scolopax > Scolopax mira. The sequence goes on from BJBW01001134.1 coordinate 78,478, forward strand.
ACTCAAGTTCAAATGCCTGAAAATGCTTGTGTCTGAGCAGCAATTTGGAAACTAAATTGCCTTGTGCTTTGGAGAATGTAATCAGCAGTCAGTAGAGCCTGCTGCGCTCCTTGCTCATCTCAGACTTTCAAAGTTTTGCTTGGATTATGCATACATTGTTTAAAAATGAAGTGATTTTTTTATTTTCTTTTGTATTTGGAAATGAAGATTTTTTTATAAATGACAAACCTTATGGTGTTTAGAATTCTACATATATTTCCTGGTTCTTTTCCCCCACAAATACTTTTTACATAGGAGAAGTATGATTTTGTTTCCAGGGGAATGTACAAAATAGTCTTTTCTTTATCTATATCACCTGAACTCTGATATTTTTTTACAGTCAAACAAGATCACATAGCTTAACATAAAAATTCCTTTACAATAAAAAGGGTGTGCTAGGTTTTCATACCATCTACTTTTTCTAAAAAAAGACCACTCTTTCTACTCTTTCTAAAAAGACCACTCCTGTCTGGCAAATGTTTAGCATGAAGCAAAGTTCTTCAGCAAGATGCTAAACTCTAGAGCTTTTTATAACAGCCTTGGGCTTCAGTGGTCTCTGATATGTTGCTAATTATGCACAGCTGTTATCATCTGTAAAACAGTCACTTGTGGCTGTTGACGAGATCCAAGCAGAAGATGTCTTTTGAGAAGCTTTAGAGATAAATATTGCTGGAATGAATCAGCAGTTCCTTTGCTGGAGAATACAGGGGCCTATGTGAATTGGAACTGTTAGGATAAAGACTGGACACAGATATACAGCCATGATTAATTACCCTTTTGGTGTTTATTGAACTGGATTTCTCTTCTGAAGCTTGGTTATGAGACAGGGTCTGACTGCAGAATTTTCGTTACTGGAATTTGTTGGTCAGCACTATTGGGTGATTTCATTTAGGTATGGAAGCTGGGAGACATTTTTCGTATCCTGAATTAGCTTTTTCACTATGTAAAAGTGGATGATTTTTTTCCCTCAGAAGCAGAGATTCCATAATTTAACAATTTAAAGCGACACATTGTTCTGCATGAGCGTTTGCTAGCTAGAAGTATGGATCCTTTCTGCCCTTCTAGGCCTGAGTATTTTTGCAGATTGCTTACAGCATAGAATAAGAGGGTCCAATTCAAAAGCAGTGGGATAATTAATTTCAAGTTTTTATTTCTGAAAATTCCTGTGTCCATCTTAACAGAAAAAAGAGAAATTATTACAGCTTATTATATTGTTTTAATACTAGAAACCTGAAGTGTCTTTTGTGTTTCTAGTCTTAATAACTAGTCATTTAATAAATAGTTTAATTAAACTACTTCATATTCTCTGTACAATTAGTATTACTCAGATGAGATTTTTAAACCTGCAAGTAGTTTAAGACAAAAGATCGAGTGTATGCATTTGTTTTCATCAATAATTTTAAAAGCAAGTATCAGAAATAGTGTGTGATATTTGAGAGGTAAATTTCCTTAATCAAACTACACTTTGATCAATGATGTCTTTCTTTTAAAAGTCAAGCCAGTTAAATAATAAAGATCAGCAGGTTAAATATGTAAATGCAATCAGCAATGTATTCATATTTTCACAGTTTCAGCTCTCTTGCCAGTCATGGTAAACAATTATATCAGATTAAGTCTATAAATTTATCTTCCATTAATTAAAAAAAAAAAAAGAGAAAAGAAAGAGAAAGCTGTTAAATGAGAATACAAGGTGGTAAGTATTTAAATTAAAATGCAATAAAACCAAATTCAGTCACACAGCTTCTCTTTGTCATTTCCCTTATCTCCCCTTTTTACCATCTAAACATTTACCAATTTACTTTTGAAACTAACGGATGGACTATCAAAGCACCTCTGAATACATTTTCTCTTGGACTGAAATCAAATGCAATTTAGTATTTAACTAGAGACATAATTTGTGGGTAAATAACTCCTTGTTCCTTTAAGCACTACTGTAACCTCAGCCTCAGAGAGGAGCCCCCATACCCTCCTATCTTCCACCTTTTTGTTCAGGTGACTGATCCTATCCACTATCAGGTGTCTGATGCAAACCTTCTCTTTGCTCAGCTATAATAGACATAGGGAAAAATAATATTAATAATCCAGTGTCATTCAAAGTTGGTTTTCCATAACTTTAGAAAAAGATAATATAGTCATAAGTTTTCTTCATTCTGCCCTGAAATATGTGGTATGTGATTTCTTTCAGATGTATGCATGCAGAATTTATACATGAACCGTGCTTCTTAGAGAAAGAAAAGAAATTGTAAAATATCTGTGCTGATATAACAGAGCAACAACGCATGCTATGGTTTGTGACTGTTTAAACTTAAGGGAGAATGCAAATTATCTTTTCCCTTTCACCAGTGAAAGCCCTTTCTGGCGGAGTCTTAACTATGTTAGAGAGCAATTTTTGTGAGAAAATGGTTAGTGCTGAGAACCTGATAAGACACTGGCCTCTCCCTGCTCACGTGATCCAGTTTCTGTGTTTCCAGTGTCTGAATCATGATGAGAAATGAAATTGCACATGATATTTCTTTCAGATACTTATGACCAATGATCTTGAAGTGTGTATCAGTAAGAAAACTTAATTTCCTCATGCATCACTGAAGTAGTGTGACAAAGCAACGATGTTGAAGACAGAAGTCTAAATAACACATCTACCAATGGAAAAAAAAAAAAGGAAAAATGTAAATGCAGTGCTATTCCCTTGCTAATTTAGTAACAGTTTCATCTTAAATTTAGAAACAAGCTCTTTGTAGTGTGATATTTATAAGTTTTCCCTACTGTGCATTGTTCTGCACAGAATTCTCCAGGTTTTCAAGATCATGTGGTGGTGCAGCCCTCAAAGTGACTGTTTTCCTGTAGAGCGTTCACCAGTTTTACTGCCTTGTTCTTTTCCTGACATACGAAATTATAGTAATGGTTTTGCTTTTAGAAATACATTTGCATAAGTAATAAACCTTAGAAAATGGCATGGGAATGATTGAATGAAATAATTTTGTTGATTAGACATTAAAAGTAGAAGCTAAAAGAAACATACAACAGTCTATTCAAGATAATACCTTTATTATTCTTTTTTAGGACTAGCTGGCCACAAGATCTCCCAAAGGCATATGAACTGATAAATTTCTCACTTGTGATATGAAAAATTACTTGCAACTTTTCTTTGCTTTAGTAGCCTTCACACTAAAAGGACAGTGTTCATGTTAATATTTATTTGTCTGTGCTTTTGTCGTTGACATCGTGCAGCTGAAATCACCGGAGTGTTCGAAAGTGATAGCTGGCTTAAAATGCTGTTCAGGCTTTTGGGTACCAGGGGAATGGCTTCAGTATAAAATGTGAATAGAGCAGTAATGATCTTTCAGAATCAGATGGAGCAATTGTCAAGAAATCCCATTTTCTGCTATTATTTATAAGCCAGAAGACAGTGTGACATATGGAGGTGAAATTTCTGATGTGTAGACCATGTACACAAATGTGATGCCAGGAGCTGAGGACAGAGGAATATGGTGTGTCTCTGTAGGGAAGTTTTCAAAAGAGCTAAAGAGAGAAGAAGTATTTGAGGGTGAGAAAAAATAATAGGAACTGTCTTCCCATATGGCACCTGAGGGATTTGAAGGAAGCTAAGAATCAGTATTCAAAAATGTCATGTTGTTTTTCTAATTACTTTTTGTCTCTGACCTTTGAGGATTTAGGAAAATATTTAGAGCTGACGAATTTCGTTAGTCAGCTGACATAAAAATATAGCTAGGCTTGGAACTAGCTATATGGTGTCATTGAAGTCTGTGAAGTTTCATCTTATGCTAAGCTAAACTTCTTCCTTTGGTCTCACCCTCACTAAGTTCATATGTATAAATAAAGGACAGAAATTATATTTATAAAATTGCATAAAAATAGAATATTTTGTGGTAGGTTATATGTGTCTGAAACATTTTGCACACATCCAACAGCATGCAAAGGTAAATTGGCCTAATTTAAGGAATAATCCTGTGTAAATGCTATGAGAAATGGTGCCACTGGAGTTTGATATCTATTCAAATTTAGACATGTAACATAATAGTGAAAATCTCTGCTCTGGTCATGGTTGTAAAATCTCCACGCTTTTCATTGTTATGTAATCAATTTACTAATGCATACACGCATGAAAAGCTAGAATATAATCAACTAGGCTTGGTTAAATACATGATAAAACCATTCATTAAGTAATAAAATAAAAGCTAAAAAAATATATATTCTTTAAAATTAAGAAAGTAAGGAGAAATAAATTTTCTTTCTTCTCTGAAAACCTTTTTAAAAATATCATTCATTACTTTAAGAAGACCAAAGGAAATGATACACTATGGGAAATACAGGAAGAAATCTCAATCTAGGGAGTGACAGGGAAAATATCCTCCACATTCTAATGTTATGTATTATTGTCCATTGGTGACATTTTTTTGTTTTATTTAGTTTTATTTTTGTGTAGATTGTGAAGATTTTTGTTATATTTTTAAATTTAAATTTATAAAAGAATTATGTTATTATGTCTGCTGAAATATAGATGATCAACTTAAATATTGTCTCTATAAGGAGGTATTTTGTGAGATTTCTCTCTATTACATTGCTTGTCTGAACTGCAGGCATGATGCAGCTGTCATGAAACATGCAGAACATGCACATAACCTCACCTTTGTTTCAGTATATTTTCCCATTAACCCAATTTGGTTATTTAAAGTTGTTTAGATCATTATTACTTTTGTCTGCAAAACTACTTCAGAATTTATTTTGTAATTCATGTTCACAGTGGTTGAAGTTCAGCCGTAGTTTTTATTCTGAAAAGCAAGACTGACTTCAGCTTGTGACTTGGCACATCAAGTGCAAAGTGTCATAGTAAGTGCATGGCCAAGAGGAGAAGAAGGGGATAGGATTTAGGAGGTGGGGTTGGAAGGATGCTCAGTGTGAAAGACAGCAGGGAACCTGGTATCAAAGGTATTAAGACATGAGTAATAAATGGGACCTTAAAATAAGGACAGGAAATTAAATAGAAAGAAATGGATATGCAGTGAATGAAGGCATACAGAAAAAGAAGAGAGTGGAGTGGTAAGGAAAGTGCTTTTGCACCAGGGGAAAAATGAATTCTGTCAAGAGCTCAGCTATGAGATGGAGTTTGAAACATTGGTAGGCCATGTTTAGGTAACTGAATATGCTTTTACTGGTAGCCAGCTGAATGGGTTAAAAGTCACTACAGGAGAAGTGATAGTTAAACATAAAAAAATGTGAAGGCAAAGTTGAACACAAACTGCAGCTCCTAAATGCCATATATTAATCCCAAGAAGGTTTTTAAGCTCCAGCGTGGCCCGCAACATATACTCCATATATTGCATAATCACTGTGTGTTGCATTTACATTGTCAAGGTTTCACTTGCAAACTAATTTGGAAGGTGGGAAAAACTTAGTATTAACGTAATAAAGTATTTGTTTTTCTTTGTAAATTTTAAAGTAATGTAATTTTTGAAATGCAGGTTATTATCATACCCTTAATGTACTTCTATTATATTTTATGAGTTGTAGCTTAAAGAAAGAAGTAACTGGTATCTTTCTTTGCCAAAAAAAAAAAATAAAAATAGAGTGGTCTAGTTTTATCTAAACAAACTTAGCAAAACATCCTTTTTGCATGGTAGAACAAGTAATTAATTTGCCTAGGGAACTGAAGAATAAGAAGAGAAAACTTAGTAATCAAAAAATGTCTGTTCTTTTGTTCCTAGGTTCAGACATTGTTCAATGGTTAACGAAGAACTTGTCTATAGAGGACCCAGGTAAATTTTTGTTTTTTTTCATGTCTGAAAATTCTACTTTGTCTTTTTTAATGGTTGGGCCTGAATTTGTCTTCTGTTGCAGTGGGGGTGGCCAGGCAGCATTTAATGAGTATAATTTCAGTAGCAAAACAGACAGCATCAAACCTTAGAAACCTTTCTCAAGAGTCTGAGGATTTTGGTTATACATTTTATTGGAGCAGGTACCAAGAAACAAGATGATGGGCAAGAATGAAAATGATAGTTACTTTAATTAGGAAAAAATGAGTTCAAGTTCTGCTCCATGAGGAATTTGCTGTGTCATGCTAAATAGTTCATTAAACATGAGCTATTTTCTTAATAGAATTTTTCAATATATAAAAAAATAAATAGAATTAATAAAATATGCTCTTGTACTGTTAACAAGAGCTTAATTTCTTTTCTTAAATTTGGACGCTTTTATAGCATCTTAGAATCATAGAATGGTGTGGGTAGGAAGTGACCTTAAAGATCATTGAGTTCCAGTCCCACTGCCATGGACAGGGATATTTTCCACTCAACCAGTTGCTCAAAGCCCCATCCAATCTGGTCTTGAATGCTTCCAGGGATGGGGTGTCCCCAGCTTCTCTGGGCAACTTGTTCCAGTGTCCCACCACCCTCACACTAAAGAATTTCTTCCTAATTTCTAATCTAAATCTATCCTCTTTCAGTTTAAAACTGTCGACCCTTGTCCTATCACTACATTCCCTGATACAGACTCCCTTCTTATCTTTCCTATAGGCACCTTCCCTTTAGGTGCTGGAAGGCTGCTATAAGGTCTCCCCAGAGCCCCCTCTTCTGCAGCCTGAACAACCCCAACTCTCTCAGCCTGTCTTCATAGGAGAGGTGCTCCAGCTCTCTGATCATCTTTGTGTCCCTCCAGTAGAATCCCTCCAACAGGTCCATTTCATTCTTATGTTTGGGGCTCCATGTCTGGATGCAGTACTCTGTGTGGGGTCTCACCAGAGCAGAGGGCGAGAACCACGTCCTTTGATCTGCTGGCCATCCTTCTTTTAATGTAGCCCAAGATGCAGTTGGCTTTCCAGGCTGAAAGTGTACATTGTCAGTTCGTGTTGAGCTTCCATCAGCCAACACCCTCAAGTCTTTCCCCTCAGGGCTGCTCTCAGTCCATTCTCTGTCCAGCCTGTATTTGTGCTTGGGATTGCCCTGACTCACATGCAGGACCTTGCACTTGACATTGTTGAACATCATGAGGTTCACAAATGCCCACTTCTTGAGCTTGTGCTTGTCCCATCCCATCCCTCAGGCATGTATACCACAACACACAGCTTGGTATTGTCAAAAACTTTTCTGAGGATGCATTCAATCTCACTGGCCATATTGCCGACAAAGGTGTTAAGCAGCACTGGTCCCAGTACTGAGCCCGGAGGAACAGCACTTGTCAGTGGCTGCCACTTGGACATCAAGCTGTTTACTGCAACTCTTTGTGTGAGACCATCCAGCCAATTCCTTATCCACTGAGTGGTCCATCCATTAAATCCATGTCTCTCCAGTTTAGAAACCAGTATGTCATGCGTGACAGTGTCAAATGCTTTGAACAAGTCCAAGTAAGATGCTGTCAGTTGCTCTTCCCTTTATCCACTACGGCTTGGTGTCATTGGAAAACTTGATGAGGGCACAGTAAATATAATCAATGTAGTGAGAAAAAAACTGTTCGTTGCTTGATCAGCTGGGTTGGAAGAATGTGGAAGTAAAGCTTTGGTTCCAAGCTCGACCACAGGTTTCTTGTGTGATCAGCAGCAAATGCTGATTTACAGGAATCCTGTTAAATGATCTGAAATTTTCCAGAAAGGAATGATTTTTAGTAGAAAATACTGAATGACAGAAATAAAATATTATCTGGAAATTCCTATTATCTTTTGGTTATGAGAAAGATAATCTTTCTTCTTTAAAGAATGATTAAACATACTTATTTTTTGTCTCTCTGTTTCAGACTTTTGGGAATGGAATTTGTGTTTTGTTTTGTTGTGGGGTTTTTTTTTTTAGTTTAAAAAGTGTGGTTTTCTTTCACATTAGAAATGAAAATATGATCATTGTGGAATTCCAGCAAAAAATAAAATCACTGTGTTTAACATTATAATTTAAATAATAAGGAATTATTATACATACAAAATTGACATTTGGAAGAAGCCAGTTCACAATGTATTGATATACTACATGACGAGAACATGCTTCCCATTTTATGTAACTTTACACATAGTGTTGTGTTTGCTTCCTGAAGATACAAGAGGAAGGAGGCTGCAAGAGATCTATGTTAGATATTGTATTTCTCACCTGTCAACAACAAAACACTCACCTATCCATATTTATCAAGAGTTTGAAAGGTTGCCATTTTATGTTTATTTCATATGGAATCCTAACTTTTGTTTTTCAAACCAGAACTGCAATACTGGTATAGGCTGTCATTCAGATTATCTGATTATTGCGAAATTTGGAATAGATGAAACCTTAAACTAAATGGAAAACATGGTTCCATGTGTTGATGTCCAATTAAAATTAAACAAACACACAAACTACTAACATATGTAACCAGAACACCACAGTAATTGAATTTAAGATGGGTTTTATCCTCTCAGATTGCATGGGTGGAAAAAACTATCCACAAAGACAAAAATATTTATGCATGTCAGTCCTAGTCCAAAGTCATCTCTCTGGACCTGGATGCGTGCAAATCTTCAGAAAGCCAATTGCCCTAAATGTTGCCTGTGGGTAGTACTCAGAATTGCCAGAGAGCAGTGAACCTGACAGATGGCGATCAAGAGCTATGCACATGTCAAAGTTCTGAAAATATTCTGTTTAGTAAAATTTTTAAGTGTGTGACCCTTTGTTCCAGTTCTATACAAGACAGTCTAGAATTTCCTGTGGAAAATTCTTAAATTTCTGTGAACTGTTGTCACCATGATTTGGATTTCCAGCATCTTCTGTCTGCTTTTCACCAGTGTGTTAGGGTTCTACTATGGTTGTCTTTTAAAACTCCCCCGAAGGTCTTGTTGCAAAGCTCCTGTGAAGATAGGCAGTTTTGTGATGCAGAAATAAGTAATGCCTGTGTTTGCACTGAAAGTTACTGTCTAATTCTGATATCAGCAAAATACTTGTAAGAGCAACATAAAGAGCTTTGTTCCCATGTTTTAAGAGTATTTTCTACTCTGCCGAGAACTCCTCAAGGACTATTTGTACACCTCATCTACCAGTGCTGTGAACTACTTATGTGAGCAAGACATGCAAATTGTACTTTAAGGGGTAAGTAGACAAAAACATAGAGCAACCCAGGTTAGAAGGGACTTCAGGTCATCTCCTCCAACCTTTAATGTGAAAGAGAGCCTAGATGAGATTATCTAGCAACCTGTCCAATCACATCTTGAACACCTCCAGTGATGTGGACTCTACCATGTCCCTGGGGAGGTTGTTTCAGTTACTGATTGTATGATTGATGAAACTTCTTGTGCAACTTGTACCCATTGCCCCTTGTCTTCTCCATGTGGCTCCTTGTGAAGAGAGCCTCCATCCTCTTGCTAGCCATCCTTTGAGTACTAGAAAAACTGTGATGAGGTCCCTCCTGAGCCTTCTCTTCTCTAGGCTGGAAAAAACCTACCTCTTTTAGTCAACTTGCTCTTTAATGAAACAAAGAACTAGTAAGAAGGAAGTGGGACATTAAAAAACCCTAAAAAGTCATGTTTTGTAGTACAATTTTTTCTCTTTGCAAAGCAAATGGAATACTACTCCAATACCATGTAAGTGGGAATGAAGAAGTCTCCTTTATGGATAGTGGGAGAACAAAAGGCAGGAGAAGGTCTGGCAACATCATTTGCTTTCACTGTCTTAATAAGTGTAAAGCTATTATCTGGAAACAGCAATTTCAAGTAAAAAATAGTTACAAGTTATAAATTGCTAGTAAAAAAAAACTTGCCCATTTTTCATAAATGGAAAATAATTTTCTGTGGAAGATTTTAAAGATTTTGGCTTGATGCAGTAAATCTCCATCAAGAAAATAAACTGGAGATGATGAGTGGATTCTGCTAAATTATACCAGATTTGAAGTTATTTCAGTGGAGCAGAGTAGAGCTTATGCCCAGAATAGCTGTACACAGCATACAGTTGCTGTTATATTGTTTGCTTTTCAATATGTACTTAAAAAAAGTTGGTATTTCAGCCTACAATTCATCTGTAAAATTTAAAGGAACAGAAATTATCAAAGTTATTTTTAATGTGGAAGTTTAATTCAGTCATAAAAATAAGCCTGAACTCAACACAAAAAGAAGCAATTAAGTTCTTTAATTCTTTATGGAATTGTAAGGGCTTGTGGTTTGGCACTTAGACATATGTTTATTGAATTGACCATTACAGGGTAAGTGCTGACTCTTCACTGATGGTGCCAATTACTTTCTATGTCGAAAAATCTGCTCTGTTTTTCTACATTGTGTTTTTCTTTTTTAAAGTGATAATTAGTGCTGTGAAATGTACCAGACTGACCACACTAGAAACTGAAGTCCTTTTAATCCTTCGGAGAAAAAAATAGAACAAAAAGGGTAGATGAGATGATTTAAAGGTGTCAGCTGAAACTGCCAAGAGACTAATTCTGTCCTTGCTTCTTGACTGATTTCTTTCATGCTCTTTTGGCAGACACTTGATTTCTGTTTTCCCTAGCATTCCAGCACGCTAATGGTAAATCCTTCTGTTGTCTCTTTAAGGAGAAAAAATGGTGTCAGTTTTCAATTATTTTCATAATGAAATGTGTGTTATTCATAAAGATGCGTTTCACTCTAAAGTTAGCCTGTGAAGAATTTCTATCTAGGTAGCTCAGAACGAGCTTTTAAGAGTTGATAATATGTTTAGCCATCATCCCCTTGTTACAGTACCTTTATTCCTGAATGTTGCTTATTTGATTTACTCGTATCTGCAAAGCCATTTGAATTTGGCTGAAGGCACTTCATCATTGGATGGTAAGTCTAGGAAAGCCACAGTGCTGCAGCCAGCTCCAGAATGTGCAGCCTTTGCATTCACATTGCCTTGGTCCAGCTCATTTTGGCAGTCTGTTGAAGGAATTTGCCACTGCTCTTGGACATCAAGAATTACACCGAAGCCAAATATATATGACTAAGTAAAACTTTGTAAGTTATAAACCAAGGCTGTACCTTGAAATAGACACCCTCCCGTGATTTTTCGGTTTCGATTCTTGGTATTGATAGTCTGTTCACTTAACTGATGTCGCTAATTTGTAACTAGATGCCCATCAGCAGCCATGTCAACTGTGATCACTGATCCAGTGCAATAAAAGGGAGGACTCAGCAGCAAAACATCTATTTGTGTTTCTTGCACCTTTCTCCCTTCTGCTTTGTAGTAAAATCTTTCTCCAGCAGCTGCTGCTGCATTAATAATGACCTTGATAATATGCAGTACTTCCTCCAAAGAGTTAGAGTAAAAATATTAGGGTTTTTATTTGCTTTTGTGAAAGTGCACTTGAAAAATTGTTCAGGTCTGTTATTTCTGCCCCTTTCTCGATGTATATGCAGTAAGGTAGCAGCAAAGAGCAGGAGCCAGACGAGATGTTCTAAACGATTGCCATTTGTGAGACAGCACCATACATCTGCAAGCAAAAGGGAGGTTCTTCCAGAGTTTGGTAATGAAGAAAAGAACCTACTATAAAGGGAATGGAAAGGTCATGCTTATGTTTGCAGTCTTTGCATTAATCAAAACTCTGGAAGTATGAAAAGAGTTGAATGCATCCTGTTTATCAGTTTAACTGAAAACCAAAAGAGTTGATAAAAGTCATTTACATTGCCTGCACACATACCATAACCATCATACTGGGAACTCAGGAACGCCCAGTGTCATGGATGGAGTATGTACTTCACTCACAAGAGAGAAGCAATATACTTTATTGATATAAAACAGTGAGTTAACAAAGTTCAATGGCAAATGTGACAGTGGTTTAACAAGATTTGGTGGCAAAGCACACTTGGTTATTTACTGCATGGAGGACAGGGTCAAAGAAAACTGGCAGAGAGACCCTCCTGTTGAGTCATGAGGTTCAGAAAGGACCCCTGCGCTTTCTAAACCCCTTCTCAGAGAGGAGTCTAGGTGCACCTGGATCCAATCCTAGTCCCAGACTTGGTCAGTGGTTTATGTCTAAAGGAGGATATAGAATCATAGAATCAATTCTTTACATACCTTCACTAAGATTTCAAAGTTTATCATGCTGTTAATCAATTACGAGGAATCTGTTGCAGCAAGGAATCTCTCAGCCACGAGGAGTAACCTTGGCAGGTGTCCCTCTCAAGGGGAAATCCTGCTGAGCACCTTGCTGCCATGCAGGACAGCTTAATGGGCTGTTGACACACACTTACCTATATGTGGCAGGCAGTTGACTTCTAGCCTCTGCTGTGGTTTCAGGAACTGCGATGACAAATGTTCACATGCAGAGATCATTCTATTTGCCCAAAACCTTCAGACAGATTTTTAGAAATGGCAAACAGAGGTGTATCGCCTGTAATCAATTGTGACAGGATAAATCAGATTTCATGGATCTCTTCTTTTTTTCCACTGAAGCTTTTTCCAGTTTGATATAATCTATTACTCTGTGTAGACTGCATGTGTTGAGTGTCTCCCAAGAACACAGAGAGTGGCAGGGCCAGCCTGGAGTGAACTTTCACTCTGTGCATGTGACAGTACTGTTTGAACAGCCTCATTTCCATGTAGTCATTCTTGAAGGTGACTAACATGTTCCTAGGTTGGCCGGTTTATTTTCTTGCTTGCAGGTATGTGGTAGGCTATGCCAGTGCACATTTCAAATTTCCTTTCAAGGGACAGTCATTTCTTCTGATATGTTTGGTAGCGTGGCAGCGGGTTGAAAATGAACAGTTTTTTATGCTTGCAGGGAAGAAATGGAGTTTGTGACTGGTAGAGATGAAAAGTGTTCATGGTACCAGCAATAAATAATTTCCTTTACACAGGTGAAATGATCACAACATGTTTCATTCTTCCTGGCTGCCTTAAAGTGCCATTATTTTACAAGGTACTATATAAAATAGTTTATGTTTTTTCATCCTAGTGACTAATACACCCTGCTTGTAGGTAGCAGGATTTATGGATAATACAACATTGTAAATTCTGAAAATCCTTTTAGAAACCACTTAATAAACAGTGAAAGATATTGTCTTAAGATGTTTATCAATATAATTGCTTATATTAGCTAGGTACAAAATAGGTCTAGTCTAGATACCTAAACCTATTTATCATTAAAGTAATTTTATAAGCTTTTGAATGAAGTATTAATTAGTTGTATTAGTGTTAATTTATTAATTAGTGTTAATTTATAAATGAAAGTCCATATTTGAGTAAGGGATAAAGATCACAAGATCACATTTGCCACCATCTAACATAAATTGCTAGATAACAGAATAAAATTATTACTGATATTGGTACAACAAAATATATGTGTTCTGTAACTTTGTTTCTGTGACCAATCTGCTTACTGTTGTCAGTAGCATATTAATTCAAAATAGATCTCTTTTGTGTCTAATTAGGCTTTGAGTATCCTGGTATACTGGAAAGTGTCCCTACCAATGGCAGGGGGGTTGGAACTAGGTTATCCTTAAGGTCCCTTCCAACCCAAACCATGCTATCATTCAACTAGAACTTGTGTGTCATACACATTTCCTATATAAAACAGAACTCTATTCATGTTTGCTTACTTTTAGTTAAAAATAAACCTTAAATGAGTTTTTAAATTTAATTTTTCTTAATATTAGCCCTGATTTCATAGTGATGTCTTCAAAGCTAGTTATTTTTTAAAAAGAAATAATTAATGCATTTAATATTAAAGTCTCTAAATTCTACTCAGAATTATTTTCAGTGGCATGTGTTATGCCTTTGGTTGACATCTACTCCTTCCTCCTTTGTTTTAATCATTAAAGGTGAAATTCCAACCCTGCAAAGGCTGGAGGTTTTCTAATTAACTCCAAAAGAAACAAGATTTAAGTAGATGACTTTTGAAATAGAATTAGCTGTAACAAGTTCTTTGAGCTCTATCTCAGGCTAAAACCCAAAAGCTAGTTTATACCAAGTTAGATTTAAAAAATTGAAACAAACCACCGATCAGAATTTTCTTTAAAATCCAGTAGTAAGTATGGACTTTATTTCACTGAGGTCTTTGAGAGTCTTATTGAGTGAAGAGTAAGAAAGAAGTATTGAATAGAATACAAAATACTGATTAGAAAGGTAAGTCTGAAGAAGCCTACTCAGATAAAAAGTTAATGGTAAAACTACTACCAGATCCAGATAATAGAAGCTGAAAAATTAGTAAGTGTTAATTTCAAGTAATTTCATTGTAAATAACTTCAGATCCCCTGTTGAACAACCTGAAGGAATGTATTTCATCCTTTCTAACACAGAATAAATTAAGCTATAAGAAATCTAAATTAAGCAATTGAAATCTTTACCCATGAAGTTACCTTGAAGCACATAGCTTCATTATTAAGCTATATATAAGATGAGCTATTCAAAACTGTTACTGGCTTCTTCCCAATGATTTAAAAGTCTGGAAAGCTTTATAATCAGTTTTTAGAACCAAATTGCAAACTGTACAATTTTTCTTCCTTAGTTTTCATTGGCAATTCTCCATGCTGTTCTGCTGAGGAGCTGCTGTTCCTGAACTGGGTATCTCCTTCCATGTGCTGTACCAATCTCTTTTTCTTGATGCCATGGCTCAGAATATGGAACCAACATCTCAGCATAAAGCAAATATGTGTAAGGCCAATGTTAACTTCCTACTGATGCATCAGATTTTCAAAATAGCTAGCTTTTTTCAAAATAGCTGCTGATTGAAAAATGTTATCCATTCCCCATCTTATCTGCTTGCACTGTAATTATCCACTCAAGTAGCTGCCATTTTTTGATTAGTCAGCAGAGTCAGAGACTATTATGATGCTGTATTCGTTAATAACAATAAAACATATATTTATTGACTTAGCTAAAGATTTAGAGAGAACTCTCATAACTTTTAGAAAAAAAGCTCATTGATTAATTACAGAAATCAGATTATAATGACACTTCTAATCTCATTTTTGCTAAATTTGATCTCATTTTTACTAAACTTAGTAGGAATTTTAGTGCTTTTCTTTCTATTTGACAGCCTCCTCCTGAACCTTTGGGATCGTACCAAATTTTAGAGGTTTAAGAGGAAGAACATTTACTAATTCCCAATTCATATTGGCATAATTAATTAAAAGCATTTAAATAATTGTCTAGAGACTTCATTAGCTTCCTTCTTCCTTGTTTCCCAGAGAACAGTGTTATATAGTGATGGAAAGCACAAGTAGGTGGAAGTGAGATTTTAAATCTGGACAACTTAATTGATTAAAAGTAGTTGAAATCCTATTTCATCTTGCCAACAGCTGCTGCAGATATTTATAGTCAAGTAAACAAAAATGTTTTGATATTTACTTGCTGTATGTAGTAGTTGATGACTGGAAGGTTAATGAAAGGCCTTCTCTTTTTTTTGTTGTTAATTGCCCTTAAGAGGATTTTCAGTTTTCCTATAATGGGTATAGAAGTTCTGCTGTATAGAAGTTCTCCTGTTCACGCAGGAGCATAGTGACAGTTCAAAAGTAAGCGAACTGCTGTGAGATGTAGTTTACCACGCAAAGGACTTTGCTTGCCATTTCATCTTGGACAGATTAATATTTCCTAGGCGCACTC
The DNA here is from genome assembly GCA_004320125.1 of Scolopax mira. Lineage (NCBI taxonomy): Eukaryota > Metazoa > Chordata > Aves > Charadriiformes > Scolopacidae > Scolopax > Scolopax mira. Next base: position 94,023 of record BJBW01001134.1, read on the forward strand.
TCATTTTTCAATATTCCCTTCCCTTTTTTCCTTCCTTTTTTCCCTCTCCTTGCCTCATCTCGCCTTTTTTTTTTTTATCTTCATGGTTCATTCCCTGATTTTACTGCACAGAATATCCTCTGGTTTAATTCACATGTGCTTCTCCATTTGGATCTTCTCCCTCTACTGTTTCTCTTTTCTTCTAATTTCACTGGTTACATTCAGTCATCAACTTAAATTTCACAAATTTTCAGGATTTTCACTGTTTGTGTGTCAGGGTGAGTGTCAAGAGCCATATCTACTGTGGTTTTGTAGCTGCAAGACCTCATTTGGCTTTGTAACACTTGGATCCAGAAAATATAAAATATTTAGTATCAACAAAATCTGATTTTATAAGTGCTGAAAAACTACTGTTCTCACTAATGTTGAAGCTCAATTAATTAAAAAAAATATTCTAAACCATAAAATGATTCTATTCAATTTAGTTAGTTATGTAGAAATTATAACAAGTAAATTACACTTGCTCTTAATAGTTTGCTTCTTAATTACTGTCCACTTGAAGATAATACCTTAGATAAACTGCAAAACTTAAACTTTTCATAGATTTTAAGCTTATTGTAATTGGTATGCAGAAAGACTTCTGCTTATACTTATTGCTTGTACTTATTATAACCAACGTCAGCTACTTTCATTATTTGGCCCATTGGAGGGTCAGAAGTGGAAGATCGTGGAGTGTTCGCACCTGTGGGGAGGAGTGGACAGGACAGGTGACCCAAAATTGACCAACAGAGTATTCTATCCCATCTGTCTCATGCTCTGTATGAAAACTGAGGGAGCAAAGAGTTAGCCCTCTTTCTGCAGTGCCCAACATCTGAGGATGACTCCTTCTATTCATCTGCCTTTGATCCCAATCGTGAGTTTCTGAATCCAGGTCCTGAGTTCAGTTCCTGTCCATCACTGAGTCCAGACTGAGACTTTCCCAGTGCCTGTCAGTGACATGATCATGGGAGCTTGCTACCATGTGTTGTATATATCATATATATTTAATTATTTTCTTTTCTGATATTATTGTCTTTTCTTTTTATCATTAGTATTTCATTAAAGTAGTTTCAGTTTTCTTTTCATTCCATAAGTCTCTCTGTCTATCTCATTTTTGAGGAAATATCTGTCATTCATTTTAATGACCAGCCCAGCCCAATCCACGATACCAACAAATATATCGTGATTTAAAATTTAATATTTAAAGGAAAATCTGCACACTGAGGGCATTTGGGCATAATAGTGGTTAGGTTTGGAGGGTTTTTTTTAATTAGCAAGCCAAAAATCTTCAGTACAGCAAGAAAAAACTTAGATAGTAATTAAATTAGCCTATATCCAATGCATGCTCCACAATACTAGAAGTTAAGTGCATTTTGTACAATAAGTCAGTACGAACATAAGACAGAGCTGCAGTCAGACCATCTGGACCATGAGCTGTTTCAGGCAGTGGTCAGTCACAAGTGCTTAGGAAGTGACCTGCACAGTAGGAGAAAGGTAGTATAGCAGTCCCTTGCTTTGCCTCCCCAGCTCCCAGCAGTCTGAACCTTAGGGAATCCCCTGACCTGCAGGTAATTTCAGCTTCTTATTTAATAGTTCCTGAATGACCTTTCTTCCATTGCTTTTACAACACCTCATGGTCTTATGTAACACATAAGATGGTGTTATAGATGGTGGGGTTTTTTTTGTTTTGAAGGGTATGGCTAATAATCATGGTGTTTACTCTAAATTCTTGGGTTAATAAAAGTAGCAAATTTTTATTCTGTACTCATTCACCTTCTTTTGGCTAGTTACAATTTTATAGACTGCTATAATGACTCCATGGTCCACTTTCTGATTTCATTATGGAAGCCTTCGTAGGTCTCTTACAATCCTTACTCTCCTTCTTCCTGTGATTTTTTAATAGCTATAGTTCAAGATTAAATGACTCAAACTCTGCCCCAAATTTAGGATGTGGATGTGCTATGCTGTATGCTACCAGTGTGTTTTCTATTTTTTTCCTAATAATTAATTATGTTCTGTTTGAGATTTGGGCAGACATTTTCACAGAAACATATACAGTGACTCCAGTTTTTCTTGAGCAGCAGCAACAAACTTGCCCTTACTGGGTGTGTGAACTTGGGGAGGAAGGGTTCATATTTGAAATGTTTAGCATTTATCAAAATTCAGTTCCACCTGCTGTTGTATTGTCTAGTGAATAAGTATCCTGAAGTCCTTCTACATCTTACATCTACATCTACATCTACATCACAACTTATTTTTTACTTACCTCAGCAATGATATACTTTCAGCAAATTTTGTTATATCATCAGTCACACCCTTCTGTAGATAATTTAGGATGATACTGAACAGTTCAGGATCTCCTAAATACAACTACAGTGGTTACCCTCCGTCAGTGAGTGTGATAACTGGTTTACTGTGCCTGACTTCTGTTCCTGTCTTTCTACAGATTGCTTTTTCCATTACTTTATATCCCAGATCTGTTTAATTCCTTTAGAAAAAAATTGGGGGAATCATCCCAAAACCCCTCTGGAAATCCAAGATAATATGTTAACCTGATTTTCATGACCTTATATGTTCATTACTTTCACATAGGAACACTCCTATGAGTGTTGTGAGATATTGTGTCCACCAATAAAAGGTGTGCTGAGTTTTCCTTTTTGATGACATGTAGCTTTATGTTTGCTAATTCCATGCTTTATCATGTTCCTATCATGTTGTCTGTGTGGGCACCTGTTGTGTTCCTCGTTTTCCCCAGATTTGCCCTGGATGTCTTTCTAAAACCTGAAGACATGTTTCCCAGCTTTTTTGCTTTTAGTCCTGAAAGTGATTTAAATGGTAAATTGCACACCAGGGCTAATAGTTCACCAATTTAATATTTGATTTGCCATAAAACACAGAGTGACCCTTATGTTGACCCAGCTAGATGCTTTTATTAATTTCGTCAATTTATTTTAAAGCCTTTGATAGTTTTTGCTGCTGCTGTTGTCATCAGTGCTATCTCTTCCTCCTACATTTAGATTTTGCCACTAGAGAAGAAATTGATCATTCACTGAGAACTCTTCTCTTTTTGTGGAAAAGAAAAAGCCCTTATGAAAGCATTTTCATTGAGCTGTTTTTGCTAGTTAGTGTCTGTCAGTATTTCAACATTTTTAATAGAGTTTATCTGGCTGAACTGACAGTTCTCTACAATTATCTTTGTAAATCCTGTGCAATTGGGAGAAGTGAGCATAGAAGGGGGAGTTAGGGCAATAGGAACCCGTGATACAGATTGTAAAAATGGCATAAAATGGAATTTTGCAAATCTGGAAAATTTTCTTTCTTATCTTTTATTTTGATGTGTATAGTACAACATCCACAGTTGAAGAATGAATTATAAATAATGCATGAAGAGTACTTTCTAAAAGTGATTCTGTTTGTAATGGCTGCTTTGGTTTTTGTATGTATGCATCCCTGATAACTCTATCTGATCACATGGAGAATTCTATTCCTGTGCTATTCTCTGGAAAGACACCTCCATAATCTTTGTTGTTACCTTGCCTGAGTTTTGATGGTATTTTTCCCTGATGTGTATCTCAATTTACTTATAAAGCTTTTAACTCCTGCTGGACTTTAAAAGTACACCATTCTTCCACCATTCTTACATTGAAAAAAATGCATTATTTTTAGCATTTTATGCTCTCAGTTTGCTGGAAGTATGAAAATCGTCATAAAGATAATTGTATTTACCATTACCATATTGAGTGCAGTGAAAGAGACAGTTATTTTTCTTGCTGCTGCTGCTGCTGTTGTATCTTCTTTGTATTGTCTGAACTGCCTGGTCATAAGTGGGTGTTCTGTGATTATGATAGTAATGCATGAAAATGATACAAAATTAATGGTTGATGTAGTAGCAATTGATATCAAAACAGACTCAGAAACAGAAAAAGTGTGATGATTGATCTTAACCAGTGGTAATCATAGCAAGAGTTTGATGCTACCTATTGCTTACCCTCACCCAACTTCAGAAACTCCACATCAGCTGACAACCTTCTGATTCGATAACATATATCTTCTGTAGTTCCTTCAGGAGCAAATATTTTGTGCACTGAAAAAGCCTGCGCCCACTCTTGCTATTTGCTGGCCACATCAACCACACCAGTGATTCACTTGCCCTGGATCTGACAAGCCTTAAACAAAGGGTGTCCTCCTTTGAAACCGCAACCCAGACATACAGCTGGCTGTGGCAGCACCTCAGAGTGTGCTCTTGTAGCTGCTGCTGTGCCTGTGATGTCCAGACACAGCTGCCTGAGAGGGGAGCTAGGAGGTGGCTAGCTGTGTCTTGCCTGGAGTGTGACAAAGGGAGAAGCAGTGACACTGTGCTGTGGCCAGGGAAGGTGCCTGAGGGAACCTTGCTGTGACATACATTTCCTGGCTGATGCTTGTACAAGTTCTAGGGTGTCATGTGCTGTGGAGAATGTATCACATAGTTCTCCACTGAATGTTTGCAGCTAAATGATTTGATCACACATCTTCAGACCTTCCCCCACCTTCACTGCAGGAGAAGAAAGTAGAAAGATCTCATGTACTAACAGCAACTGGCAAGCAGTCGACAAGAAAACATGAAATGATAGCATAATATTTCTACTACTGAGTAGAAGTAGACTGTGTTCAATATTTTGGGTCTTCTACAGATGCTTGAAATTGTGGAATAAGATTTGATCTGAGACACTATTCAGAAGTGTGGTATTTGCAGTAATGGTTTTTTTGGGAAATATTTTCAAATTTTATTTTTAGCAGGTTTACTCAAAAGGGTGCACATATGACTGTATATATTAGCACAGAGTTTGATACTGGATGGGGGAATGAGTGAAGTGTTAGGAAATATCTTGTGAATACAAGTTCAGCCTGTCATTAAGGGAAACAAGACACATTTTTTTACTTTCTGTGTTTTTCCCTGAAGAAGCATGGGAATCAAAGCTCAAACTAAAAGTTGTCTTTGGAGAGGAAGTGCCAGTGGGAAAAACAGGAAACCCATACTTCAAAGGACTCTGGATTTCATCCTTCTGTCATTTCAATTTAAAGAGAGAAGAGATACCAGTAATAAAATAGCAAAGCATCTGCGATTTCTGCAAAATTGAAAATAGAAAAAATCAAGAGTAGTACTTGTAAAATTAGAAGAAATGTTTTATAAATGCTGTCTTGGGTTGGTGGGTACAGAGCAAAATTCCCCCATGGGATTGCTGATAAGGTATTTGTAGGCAATTAAAAAAATTGAAAAAAGAGATGACAGGGAAACTGAAGGCAATTTAAAACGTATTCAGGCCTCTTTCTATCACTGCAGGCTGAATGAACTTGTTATCTATTGACCAAATTTTGCGGTGTTCTGCTTTCCCTGGTAGTTAAGTCTACCCAATGCTGCACATTTCCAGTATGCGAAACAAACACATCAAGCAAATATTTCAGAGGTGAAGTTATAGCAGTGCTCAACGCCAGCACCTCACTCCCCATTTTTCTCATCAGACCTCGTTGCAGCTCCCTTTTTTTTTCTTATTAATTTTTTTGTCAGCATGAAAAGCGATGGTGTTTACCTGAAGTAATACATTTTCAGGTTTTGGGGGTCTGCCTTTCAACATACAATTTTATTAAGAGAATAAAAAGCTTTAGTAGGAAGTAGCAACATCTAGTGTGTGAATCAGCTGAAATCCAGTGGGAAAAAATAATATTAAAAATTTAACAGACAATACTTCAAAAATTTTCAAGAGGAAGGTCTGTGTATTGCTAACAGTTCAATGCAACTTCTCTTTCAAGGACTGACTTAATTTTTAAATCCTTTTGGTAACTCCTTTCTTCTTTTTTGTTTTCTTTTTTTTTTGTTGTTTTGTTTTCTTTTTTTTCCCCTCCTGTGAGTGAAGAAAGGTCTTTTGCTCTGTTTTTTCTTTTTTTCTTTCAAGAAACTATACTTCAGCTTCCCCTTTCATTCATTCTTTCATGGTGGTATGACTTATGTTGAACTTGTCTGGATAAAATCCTTCAAGGTTTATGTTAGGCATTTAGCTCAGTCCTAATTCACCCACATCCTGTGAGCAGATAAGGCAAGACCAGTGCCTCTTGTTCACTGGATGTTTTTGTGAACAAAGTAGTTGGATCATTCTCTCTAGACTTGGAATATGCATGTAAGTGACAGCCTATGTTATAGATCAGCTCAGAGGGTAAGGGTGGACATTACCATTTCTTGGTAGATGAGGATCCATGTCATGTCTCTGATAAGCTTTCCCCTTACCTGCTGGGTGATATTCCTAGCATTGCCTCTGGCCTACTGATGGTATCAGCAGTCACTGTCTAGCACAGGAGAAGCATAGTCATACCTATTTATGTAAGCTGCTATGGTGACAGATAACTTGGTTTGTGATGGATTCAAGGATGACTCTCATTTTAACTGTGTTTGGGTAAATAGTGCCTCTTCCTTTACCAATTCTTTTGCCCTCCCTGAAATGACTGTCACTGAGTGCTGCTCCCTTTGCAAATTCCATCCTTCAGATGGGACAAAAGAAGGGGTTTGTAGTGATGTGTGTGTTCAAGAACTTTTCTGGCTGTTTTATTTTCCCCTCTTTAAATGCCACAGTCAGACCCAGAGAGTGACTGTCTCCTACGCTTTGGGTGAGCTTGAGCAGCAGGTTGAATTTTATTACTTTAACTTCCTTAACAAAGCTAATCCTTTGCAGTTTGTGTTCACACTGGCAATGAAATGACAGCAGGAGTGAGGTGAGAGTAAGTGATAATGTTTTGGCATTCGACACTTAAAATGAATGTGTGCTTGTGAAATTCTGACTCATTTATTCTTTTTCCAGGCAGCTATGTGGTTTAGCAATGCACCTCAGTACTGCAAAGGGTTTTAGATTAGAAAAATAACCCAGAATAACAAACACTTTATTGTTTGATGGAAAGGAAGGTTTTCATTTGTTTGACATTTTGTATCAAAAAGTGTATGGTGTATGTAAAACTTACAAGTTTAGTTTAAGGTCACTTACATCATATAGCAATCTTAAGGACACAAAATGCCCCAAACTGCATTCCTTGTAGGAAATCTATCTTCAGGACTGAGCTGCACAGAAGAACATAAAACAGACTCTGAAAAATGCTACTTTATAGTGGAGCATGATTGGGAAACACCCTGTTTTCCTTTCTTCAGTCCCTCAGAGATTACTGCAAGCCACCTTAGATGTTGTGAGGCTAACTATAATGATATGACATTAGGAAGTGCTTATGGATTCAGAGCAAAGATAGTTATAGAGACCACATCACCTGAAGCCCTGAGATGGATAAGAAAATGTGAAATCCACACTAAGCACTAGAAACATGTCCTTTAAAGGGGTTTCAAAGCACAGAAACATGTTTATTCCAAAGGAAAACAAAGAACATCCATCCTTTTTAGTCTCTTCTTGTGGATGTTGCTGTACGAAGCAACTTGTTCCACTGACACTACACTACCCTGCAATTTACGATGAACGAAATAACATCAATCCATACAATAGCTGTTACAGCAAGGAGAAAACTGCACTATGTTTACAAAGAAAATGAAATGAAAACTCAACAACCAGAGTAGATTTTTTTTAATCTGTAGATTTCATCAGGTCTTCATTGTCCCAAAGTATTAAAAATGTCTGACTTGTTTGTATAGCAAAGTATATTAAATGTGACCAGCATTTAATCCATCAAGATCACTGTCCTTATATTAGTACAGCAGATGGCTGAGCAATATTAATTTTCACAAAAATGATTGCTAATCAACCTATATACATGTGTTGTTCGCTTAACCTACTCAGCTAAATAAAGTTCAACAGCAGAGTGAACTGTGGAAGTTTAAGCTTTTTATGAGGTTTTAGCCCAGCAATAGCATATATATTAAGAATCAAAACTACACCCACAGGAACATTTTGAATTTATAGAAAATATTTCATATTCTGTTGAAATGCACAAGAATATGCATTGCACATATTCTGTCATTCACCTGAGGTGTTTCTTTTCTATAGCTGTTATAAATTGCAACTTCTGCAGCATGCTGTCCTTTTTTTAGCTATGAAAAATTAAAACAGTGGTTTTAGTAAATTTGTTTTGGGAACAAGCTGTTCTGCTTTTCATCAGTATCTAGTTGCTACAAAGAATTCTTGTAACCTCGGTCTAGATAATTGATGTCTCCAGAACAAGCAGTAAAGAACAGAGAAAGCTGAAGTCTACTTTGTTCTACCAGTTACACCTCCATGATCTTTGTGTCCTGCAGATTATTTGCACGATGTCTCTGGCTGCAGTTTTATTCACAGAATCATCTTTCATTGTATTTCCGTTGACTGTGATATGAATTATGCCCAGAGTGAGGCTCTCTGGGTGTAACTGAGAATGTAGTTTACATTGCATATTCTTACACACAGTGGCTGAAGATTGTGAAATAATAGTTGTGTAGTTGTGTAGATATTGCTTTTCTGTGTGTGTCTCTGAATACTTGCCACCTAAAAACATCCCTATTTAATTGCTTTTATTCTCTAATACTCCATTTTATAGAATTTGTATTCTGAATACCTATAAGCATTACTCTTTCTATCTGGGAATGTTTATATTTAAAAGTATTTTTTCAGACTTCCTTTTTTTTTTTTTCGTAACTAATACACTTCATAGAAGTTTTTGATGTTCCTAATCTCCATCTGCTGTTCTTCCAGTAAAAAATTTCTTAACTTCACATGCAGAAATAAGTGGGGAATTCAGAAGCTGTCTGAACTGGACTCTAGGCATTTAGGCATGTAGGACTAGTTTTCTGCTTGCTACATTTTCTTTTTCAAGTTCATGGTTTTGTTTCCTTCTTCAGTGACTTCTTACAGTATCTATTTTTCAGTTTGATTTTAGCAAACGAAGGTGTATATCAAAGTGTTGCTTTTTTTTGTGTCTGTAATACACTGGACAAATTCTTATTTGGAGATTAGAAACCTCCTGAGAGCTGAGTTTTCTTTCTGCCCAGAAGTTCTACTGCTGCTGTGTGGAGAGCAGCAGCATAAATCCACTATCAGTCTGGTGTGAGGGAGGCTTACATTTTTGTGGACATTATTAACTGGTTACAATTTTGTGGACGTTCTTCACCTATTCAAGTCATATTTGATTTATAGGTTATTCAGTCTCAGTGCAGAGCTTATTGATAATGCTTTGATACCAAGGAGATGTTAGACTTTCAAGTTAATGTCTCTAGTCTTACACAACACACATTTTTTTCCTTTTATTTTATTTTCTTTTAATAAAGCAGATACTGCTCACATTCCCAAGTGTGAGCTACAATGGATCTTTGTTTGTTATTAAAAAGGTATATTTGTGCATTTATATTTATGCAATGCTAAAATATATTGCTGAATTGATAGCTATTAAAAAAGGAAAATTAATTGTCTATTAGCTGAAGGAAAAAAACAGAGTGACAAGTTTATGTGTCCTTATTAATTCTTAATGGCTAAGGTACCTCTCTGATACTTTAACATTGAGTTAGTGTAGATTCATCCTAGTTGAATAAGGTCGTTTGAGGTGAGCATAAAACCTCCTTAATCTCTATACATAACTGAAGAAGAGATATTGGGAATAATTAATATTTTAAGTAACCCGGAGAAGGCCAAGTCATTCTTTCCATTTTTTGCATGGAGAACTAGTAATGACTATATACTCGCATAAATGACTCAGTGGTCAGTAAGAGAAATATAAGTTCTTATTCCTGTCAGGATTTTAGGCTGTTCTGGAAGGAACTTTAAAATAATTTCTTCTCTAGTTGTCTCCATCACTGTTTCCTGCTCCTTTCTGCTCACTTTGTGAGGTTGAGAGGGACCTCAGGAGGACTCCAGTTTGAGCCCCTGCTCAAAGCAGGGTCAACCGTAAGGTCAGACATCAGAGATATTCAAGTCATCTGGATATGGTCCTAGGCAACTGGCTGTAGGTGGTCCTGTTTGAGCATGGGGATTGGGTCAGAAAACCTCCAGAGGTCCCTTCCAACCTCAACCAGTCTGTGATTGTGTGATCCTTTGCTATTTCCCAATAATGAGAAACTTTTAAGGAAATTTCTATCCTTTACTGTAGTTCAGATAAAGCTAGTGAGGAGGTTGTCATGCAATTGTAATCAACTATTCTAACATCATGTAATCTGAACCTGTTCTGAAGAAGAAAAGCAGGCTGCACCATTAGTGTCAAAATCATAGCTGTTTTCAGCTTCAAAACAAGTGAGTGGAAATTGTGGTTGCTACCTGCTAATGCTGATGGTAGTGGAACTGCAGCTACAAATGGGACACTTAATAGCCATTTGTTAAGGAGGTAGTTTTTTTTTATTGCATCATTATGTTACATAGAAAAAGACAGCATTTTCATGATGGCAGGACCTTGACTGAGAGTCAAGTGGTTATCTGCAAGAGTTACAGTGAATCTGAACAAGAAAACTAAACTAATGAAAAGAAGGTATTTAATTTTTTTTTAATTTATCTTTCTTTTGTTCTTCAAACAGTGGAAGCTCTACATTTGGGGACATTGATGGCAGCACATGGATATTTCTTTCCAATCTCAGACCATGTTCTAACACTAAAGGATGATGGCACCTTTTATAGATTCCAGGTAAATATTTTCAATATGTTCTTGGCTTATGCAAATGGAGGCTTATATTAAAGGCCTTACATAAATGTTCACAGCATATTTTAACCATACTTTGTCCCTTATGTAGCCTAGTAAATGGGGCAATTCTCCTTAAAGTAAAAAAGGATAGAAATACTTTATTTAGAAATTAAGTCAGTATAAGTGTTAAAATGATAGTGACCATTTTGATCCCTGGGAAAACTGTGATAATGCAAAGCGTGGAAGCATGTCTCATTAAATAAATAAATCTAGTACGGTAATCTAGTAATCTAGAAATACAGTAAAAGAAATTTATCTTATTGACTCTAATTTCTAACATAGTCTTAATGTTGAAAGGGGGAGGTTTTTTTCTGATTAAGCCTATAGCAGAAGTCTGATAAAAAATGGAGGCTAATATTTAAATTATTTCTTACTTTAAGATTTCCTTATTGGTAACAGAGTAGTACTGAAGTAGTGTGTATTGTTCAAACAAATGCAGACATATTGCTACATTGATCTGTTAGTCCCATTGCATACAGGAAACATGCAGTTGCTTCAGGACAAGTGGAAAGGCTATATATGTATGTATAACTATACCTACACGTATACTATTCAGATACTTATATAATTACATTTTTTTATAGTAGATTTCAAGAAGTGTTAATATCCTGATAATGAATGGCAAGCTAGAAATTTGCAGAGCAATACTACCTATGACTTGAAACAAATCTGCTTGCACAGTATCTGATTATATATCCTAGAGAAGGAATTAACTTTGCTTGCCAGGTGCCACCTTTGACAATGGTGGTTATGTTTGATATCACTCTTCCTATTAGGTGGTCTTCATGGTAGGTATCTCCAACATCTGGTCCAAGATCTTCCCTAGATACATTGAAAAGATATGATTATTATCAATATAAAGTTGTATTAGTACCATATTTTGTATGACCATATTTTGGTAATCCCGCTCTGCTAGTTCTGTGTTAAATACTCACAGAAAAATATGTGGTAGCACAAAAGTCTTTGTCTTAAATATTTTTTGAAAAAGAAGCCATGAAGAATAAAGTAAAACTGAGATTGTGGTCTATCCTGGTTTGAGGTAGAATAGAACCAAGTTTCTGTTCAGTAATTTTACTTCTTAGCTAAGCTTCTTCTAACTCTCTGAACTTAATACTATATTGTGCAGAAAACTGTTCGTAGTAAGGGTGACAACAAGGCTTATAGTTAATGCCAAGGAATGGTATGCAGATCTTGCTTATACTTATTTCTATAACAGACAAGGTCAGCTAACTTGGTTATTTGCCCCATTGGAGGGTCAGAAACAGAAAAGCGTGGAGGGGTCCCACCTGCAGGACATGAGGAGTGAACAGGACAAGTGACCCAAAACCTACCAACAGGGGTATTCTATCCCATCTGCTTCATGCACAGTATAAAAGCTGATGGATCAAAGGGTCAGCCCTCTTTCTTTAATGGCTTACATCCAAAGAGGTCCCCGTCTGTTCATCTGCCCTTGATTCTGATGCATGTGTTCCTGACTTCGGATCTGGAACCCAGTTCCCATCCATCACTGAATCCAGTCTGGGACTTCCCCAGTGCCTGCTGGTGACATCATCCTGGAAGCTTGATACTGCTTGTATATATTGTACCTATTTCATTATTTTCTTTGTATTTTAATGTTTCATTAGAGTAGTTTAGTTCCTTCTGAACTCATCAGTCTCTTTATCTCTCTTCTTCCTCTCCCCAGAATGAGAGGCGAGGCAGAACATCTGCTGTTCGTCATTGGCCCATCTAGCCAAAACCATGACATGGTCTTTAAAATGCAGAAGAAAGCTGTTGTACATTGGAGACCAATCATAGTCTCAAACATTGTATTAGATCATTGCTGTAAAATATATTTTTGCTTGAGTTCCATAGACCCACCTAAACGAAGAGAAACATTCATGGTATTTTCTCTAAGCCAAAATCTTTGGGTGAATATGATTAAATATGAACAGCACAGTCTGGCAAGAAAGAGAATTAGGAGGTTACTGCTGAGGGAAAGGCACTGATGTTGTTATGAGGTAAGAAGTGGAAAGAAATCATGGAATGGTTGAGGCTCTAGTTCTTGGCTTGTCTCTGGCATAAGTAGCATCCAAAGAGACAAAATATCTGAGAACTTCATTTTGCAGAGAATAGGAATTATTTATAGGGGTGCTGGGTCATTGAATTCTGCACAGCTGCTGGCCTGCTGCTATGTCAAACATGGGAAATAAGCACCTCTGCTAGCAAGATAATTCAACTCAAGGAAAGTACATAGAATTAGCTGCAATGTGACAACTGAGTGTACTGCAGCTACCCTGCCATTTCTCAGAGAGGTCTAGACTCTACTTGTTTGCACATGAAGCTTCAGTGAGGGTTAGACTGTGAAATGGTATCCGTTGATTTACAAAACATAAGGGGGGATTTGGCACTTATTTGACATATGCATATGAAAGAAGAGAATTTTCTAAAGTGTTGCTCAGTATATATCTGCAATATTTTGGTTGTTTGCTGCTCTGTGGTACCTTTTGTATTGCTATTCCTGTGCTAACAATGTTAGAACAATACAATTTTAGCTGTCATTGTATAGCACAAGAAAAAATTCCTAGTGGTGTCATGCCGTTAACTAGAGTTGTATCAGCAGAATTTATGTCATTACAATCCCACATTCCCCACTATAATAAGGCTAACATGAAATCTGTTTCTGAAGCTGTTAAGTTGAAAGATGAAGACAACATACTCAAGAGAAGGAAAGTTTGAATGTAAAAGTGTGAATTTTGCACTAGAATAGTTGTTCAGGTGCTTTGGAAATTGGACCCCCTGAGTATTGGACAGGAGTCACAAATTTCTGGATATTTTAATAGAAAGAGAAAACCATGCACCTGCCAGCACTAAAAAGTTCAGAAGCGATCCCTGCAGAGAAATCTCTGTCTGCAAGACAAAACCCTGACCTACCAACATAGGCTAGCTACAGTAATGTTCTCCATGCACTTCATTCATTGTTTTCCAAAGGGTGATGCATTCCCTCCTGACAGTAAAATTATTTCCAGTTTTAACCAACCTTCTGTTGTAAAGAAATAGCTAGAAGCAGTGAAGATTGTGTTTCATTTGTGCAATTGCCCTTTTAGAGGCAAAATTTATCCTTTTTCAGTTATTACTCTATCCATCTGGAAAGCAAGTAAAATTATAGTTGTGTCTGCATTTTAAAATAAGGTGGCCCTAGAAATAATTAAAAAAAAATCATTCTGGATCATTCTTTGACCTACTCAGATGTAATTAGGTTAGTTTCTGTGATAACAATTTAAATCAAAGAGGATGGATCTAAATATTAATTGCCTTTCTCAGAGAAAGGAAACTTCTTACAAATCTCAACCAGGCAAAGCAGAAAATTAAGGGATAGTGGTGGGTGCTTCCTGCACCATCCTGAACAGTTTAATTGCCATTTAATAGTAATATAAGACTGGAACCCGGCAAAGAGCTGAATAGCTGCTAACCACCCTCCTCTACCCGAGAGAAAATAGGTATGAAGGAACCATATAACAAAAGTGTCCACAGAAGTGATACTTTGTCTGTCCTAGTGAGGAAAGCCCAACTCACCCTCTCAGCTGCTGAACTTCTACAATAGACTTCTAGGGAAAGATTTCTTATACAAGTTACACGTTCAAACTAAGTGCCTCAATGTTGGTAGTGAAAAATAATGTTTCCCAATATCTCTTGTTTTTAAACGAACTCCTAGGATACTTGAGGCTAGTGATAATCATACTCCTGTTTTTGATGAGATTAATTTGTGATTTAACGTAAATTAATTTTCAGAGGTGAAGTTTTGGTTCTGATGAAGGTTTGTAACTTTTAAGATGGAAGGCATCTTAAAAGCTGAGGAAAAGTGTGAAAATGGGAAAAGTTTCTTGTGAAGGCATGAGTCTGGTGGAGATAATGGCAATACTTATAGATGTTGGCAAGATGAAGATTTCACCTGTGATGTCTTCTACTGTTCTACCACTTTCTTGACAAACACATTTATCCTCTCTGGCCTTGTTTCCCCAAGGAATAAAAATATATAGCAATCATTGTAAGGATCTTGGAATATCTTTGCTACAAAATAGTGTGGTGTGAACTGTCCTGGATCCTTGTGTCTCAGGTGGAATTACATTGCTTCCCTCATATCTCTAAGTCATCCCTGCTCAAGTAGCTACCATTTGCCTCAGTATGGGCCAGCCTCTGGACATTCTGAATACTGAGGCACTGAACATCACAGCTCCCCAGCCATTGTCCACAGCCTACTGCACCATCTACCATGCTTTGAGGGAAGGATTTTATTGGAAACCAGATAAAAAAGAAGCAGGTTATCTTATCCAGCATTTGACAGATTTTCTTTGGCAATTGGAGGTGGGAGGACTAATTCATTGTCTCTTCAGCTCAGGATCATCATATATAAGTTCTTTTTAGGTTTCAAAGAGAGAAAAATAATTTCAAATCCATATGTCTTTGTGAAGGCCATGTCAGTGCCCTTTTTTCTTTTTCTTCTCCATGCTCAGACACACTCCCTCCCAATGCTTTCTGTGCTCATCCCCTTTCCAGGTTAGAAAAGAGGAGTCATGAAGTCAAAATATTTATTGTTTCCAACTTCCCAATGTTTTTTTTTTTTTTTTTAAATAATTTGGAGCACCATGGAGCACTAGTTGCTGGCATCTTTCTTCTGTGGGCTTGACAGTGCTAGACCAGTGATCTTACCCTTTTCCTTTACCAGGAGATCATGTGAGTCAACCACAGGGAATGTAAACTGAATGCCTGTGAATTCTCCATCACACAAGCTGTTTGTGATTGTATATAACTATTTTTTAGCAAAGACTTGATTTCTGCTGTTTATAAAGACACCCTGCTGCCTCTGAGAAGAATAGCAGTAACGTTCAAAGGAAGGCTTATGAGTGATTTGAATATTCCTTTTCCATTCCAATAATTAGATTTTAAAACATTTCATGGAGCGGAGCAGCTTCAGAAACAGCAATTCATCTCTTATTACTGTCAACAAGGGATAGCTGAAAAATGCTTACTGATTTCCCTCCTCAGTAATACAGTTTAATGCGTAGAAATTAATCACTTTTTATAAAAGCTAATGGGCTACACAGATTTTTACAAGTGGCTGTTTCATTAGCTCAGATATTATTATTGATTGATTTTATGGTAAGGCCAAAGCAGATATATTTGTTTTATCACAGGATTGCTCATGATGCATAGCAGTAGCTGCTGCCAATTTGTTAAGTGCAGACTATGTGCTATATTACAGGATTTTGTTTCATATGACTTTGTTAACAAAAGGATTACGGATTTCTGTGATCAGGTTTACCTAATGATATTAGTGAATAGTGTGAGAGAAACAGTATGCATTTGTATGTTTTTCCATCAATGGCATAAAGATTCTTGTAACAGCTTGTTTTGTTCGGAATGCTTAAATGGCTCTACGATCACATGTGAAGTGCTAGGTAAGCCTTATTTCTCTAGCTGCTGACTTGTACTGGTTGTTTATTCAAATTACAGACACAATTAAACAAAGTGCCTTAAAAGTGTACTGATAAAATCTGGCAGAATTATTTCTGCCTGGGCTGATAAACAGTACTTGACTTTCCCCAAACCGTTCTACCACCCACCTTCCTTCCGGCTATAAGTGGGATGCAACGGCAAAATGACAAATGTTCTCTGTTTAATACTTGTCCATGGTGAACTGCTTAACGTTTTCTTCTGAGAAAAAGTAAAATTCTTAAGTATGGTAATTCCTTCAGGTTTTATACATTTCACAAAAACAACTCTTGATATTTCAAAATCTTTTCTTTGAAAATGGTAGTATTGAGGTAAAACATGTTATACCACATCCATAACGCTCCTGGGGAAAATATCCACTTGTGTGTGGTTTCCAGATCATGAAACAAAGCACTAATGTTTGTGCTGTAGGAATAAATGATATTGTGAGGGATGTTACAATTCTTCTATAATGTACTTAGGATATGTGAGTTACAAGAAATAGTTAAACGAAGCTTTGTTTGCATAGTCCATGTATAGAGAAGGTCATTTATGTGGGCAGAGCCTCCTTGCATTGCTGTGGGAGGTTTTTAATAGATCAGATAAGAGCAGGCATGTTTCTCCGTTGCACTGTTCTTATTCCTGACCTTATTCCCTGTGACTAGGGATCTTGTTGGATTCTTTTTACCTCCTAATCTTTCCTTGTTGAACAAGGCAAATCATCTTCCCTCAGTCTTCAGGGATAATCTTTCTAGCAAATTCCTCTAAGGGGTTGTTAAAAATCTGGACTGTGAAATTGTGTGGGGACTTTTGTAACAGAAGTGGAAAGATGTAAACTCAGTGCATATATTACAGTCATGTGTTATGTGATTAAACTGTTTGAGGTCTGTAACATTGAAGGGACAAAGTAAATTTAAGACTCAATTTGTAGGAGACTCATGTTTTTGGAGTCAAAGATTCCAAGGATTTCTGTCTGGGACCTTGTGCAAGCTTGATGTTAACTTTTCTGACTGCAGAGGTTGGGACAGTAAATCTCTAGGCAGGTGAGGAGCTGGGGCTGAGGAGGACTGCAGCTGGGGGTGGTGGGGCTGCATTCAGAGGATGCCCCTGAAGACTGGAGACAGGTAAGTTGCATTCAATGGCCAGCCTGAATAGAAGGCCTTGATACACATTTTCCCAAATTGTTAATGCATCTTTCTAGTAATTAAATTATTGTATTATTGTGGGAGCCTTGTGATGAGGTTTCTCCCTGGGTCTTTTTTCAGCCAGGAGTGATGTTGCTTGAGATTTACTTTTATTGCTACAATTTATCAAGGGGCATTCCAGCTTATCCAGTGTGCACAACACATGGTGAGGTAGATTAAGACCAGAACTTTATGACTGTTAATACCAAGCAATTAGGCAAGAAAATGTGGAATGCACCTTTGGGAAAACATCAGTCATTTAACTAAACACAAGTTTATTGTTCATGGAATTTTTTCCATACAGTCACAGCATTGCAAAAATCCTTTAATCAGAAACTGATTTTCTTATCATGTTTCATTTTCAGTGTCTATTTTTTTTTAAACATTCTTCTTGACTTTTTGGACTTTCTTTCTGTCCCTTACTACTATTTTTTGTGCCTGGTTTTAGGAGAAGTTTCCTTGTCTCTGCACCCACCAATGCCACTTCCTGCTTTGAAATTGAACAATAGCTCAATAGTTGTCTACTCTTTGAATGCAACTTTATCAGCTTTTGAGCACATATCTTATGGTAATACTGTAACTCTTTACTTGCTGGTAAGAAAGCAATGTAGGACTTTGCCTTGGTCAAATCTACTGTTTATTTCTCATCTAGTAGGGGTTTTACACTGCTAGTGAACTAATATGCTTTTCTAAAAAAACCCCAATTTAATAAGATTTAACTTTTAAAGATTCAAAAATGGATAGCATATTACAATTGTTCAATCTAGACACTAGATCCAGAAAGATTAGAATACAGAAAATTCCAGGTTTTCCCCTTTTCTGATCTGAAGGTAGATCTTCCCTTGTGATAGTCCTCTGTGGCTCTGCTGCCCTATGTGTTGCTTTTTTTAAAATACTGCCCATGTTTCAAAGGTTACTTCAATGAATATTTTTCCATGTATTACTTGCTTTTCAGGTAACTTACACTTCTTTAGACATCATGCAGATAATCCAATATTTTGATAACCCTTGCCAGTTAGATCCTAGATAGTATAGAGAGTTAGAGACAGAGGAGAAAGAGAAGTACCAGAGTAAAAATTTCATCATAATATTTACACCTGCATAAGACTCACAGTGCTGGGGAACCAGAAGCCATTCTTTAGTTTGGTGAGGCTTCTTTGTTTTCCACAAATGAACACAGTTTACCCACATGAAGACACAGTAATTCCTTAAGTGTTCTGGGCTGAATTTCATCAGGCCTCTAACCTGAACTGCCTGACCTCATATAAATATTTATCTTCCTGTTTCTTTGGGTTTGGGTTTTTTTTGGTTGTTTGGTTGGGTTTTTGTGGTTTCTTGTTGTTTTGTTGTTTGGGTTTTTTTTCCACCCTGTACTTTGCCCTGTAGTCTTATCTTCATGTCAAAATTAATTTTGAGCATGTTCACAGAGTTAATTGCAGGCAGACTTGAACTTTGTTCCCATTGGGAGCCAGCTGGCTGGAGGCCAGCTCCAGCCACATTGCAGCGCTTGAGCTGAGGAGCTGTGCTTCTCAGCAGGTCCCATTAAATGCATCCAAGCACTGTGCAGGCTGGGACACAGCTTCCAGTTCAGAGGCAGCTCGTGCCTGCCCAGTTCAGAGCATCAGCAAGGAGAGCTCATTCCTGTGTGTCATTCCCTGAGCAGAAAGACCTTCATCTGACCACAGCATCCCTCCTTCTGGACACTGAAGCAAGGAAGGCATTAATAATCTCCTGTACTTAAATGTACTAACTGTTGTTTGAACCCTTTTCTCATGTTATAATGTTTGCCTTTAACTGGCATTTCTTTTTGGCTTACCTTATAACACATTATTGAAACCTATTATTATGACTTAACATGTGCTTTGCTAATTAAAACTTATATTCTGTTTTAACTTTTCTGCTTTTATCTCCAGAGGGATGATGCAGGGAGGTGCAGGGAGGCTTAGACTCATCCTTAGTAGCATACATGTTAATTTGTGCTTTTCCCATTATCTCTTTTTCATATTCAGTTGATTGGAGATTTGCAGTGTGGTTACACAGGCCTACCATACACTCTCTCTAAAGATATTTTGTATGGTCTCTTTCAATAACTGCCATTTCCCTTCCTTCTCTTTCTCACTCAGTTTACGTTCCTTAGAGACCTCCTCTGCCTGTACTCTGACCCTGCTGGCCCTCACACTGCTGCGCTCTCTTTACAGATCACTGGTCTCAATCTGTAGTCACTTTCACTCCAAGTACTACACACCTGCAAAGTTTTGATCAGGCATTCCATATGTTCCCTTGAAAGTTTCATCCAGCTTCAGAAAGGAAAAAGTATCATTGTTGCATTTTCACACTTCTCAGCATTGGTCTGAACTGAATCCCTATATTAGAAGGAGGTCCTGCCATTGGGACGCACCTTTTCATCCTTCAGAAAAGCCTTGGCCACCTTTGCCTCCTAGTGAGCTAAAGTCACATTTCACAATACTGAAGATCCTACCCCCTTTCCCATATTCTCTTTAGCACCCACACTCCCTCTACCACCAATGTGCAAGTCCCAATAAAAGTTTAATGTGTTATTTTAACTAAATACTGAAAATAGTAAGATCAGATATATCCTTGATTGATATAATATCTCTGAGAGCCTCTCAGAACTATTTCTTGCAGTATTCTTGCTGGCCGGGGGTAGCTTTTAATTTATGTTTGAAACAGCAGAGTCCTCTTACATCATGAATATATAGTATTTCCTCATAGCCTGGTGTTAAATGAATTCCAAAAACAGTTTTGGGATTTTCTCAAAACCTCATGGGACTGGCTGAAAATCAGCAGACTTAACTGCTACTCTTCCCTAAATAAAATCTGAACTCCAGCCAGTTTCAGCTCAGGAGCTGCCTGGGTGGACATGGTTTCTATGTGTTTAGTAACCCTCATTGCATCCTTTCTCCAGAACTTCATCTTGAAACCCTAAATAGAGATTAAAGTTTCTGTTATCAGGAAAATGATGTAGTTGTGCTTTTCTTCTTGGGCTTCTCCTGAGCTACACTTCATGCCTCTCAGGAAGTCCTGTTCACCTTCCCCAGGTTTGAAAACTGTATATTAAAATGATGATATAAAAAAAAAAAGATTTTATATGATTGATGTTGTTTAATTACTTTTATAGGGTTTTGCTTCTCCAGGATTCACTGGGTGCTGCCATTCATTGTTTAGGGGTTCCTCTTCTTTTCATTTGTGCTTGTACTGGTCACTGAGGAGGAATAGTTGATAAGAGAATGACTTACTGCTGCTCCATTACAGAGCACAAAACAGTTTACAAGAAACTTGTCTCAGCCTTTGAAGTTAGCTTGTGATAGTTCCTTTTTAACTCTTTAACTCATTGCTGTTGCTTGATAAATAACACGTTCCAAATTGCTCCTTTTAAAGTTGAAGGGTCATTGTTACAATAAAGGGAGACTTTTCAGTATACATATTTAACCTGACAGTAGGTGTGTCACCCTTCAACCTGTTGGTGTCCAGATTAACATTAAAACAATTTTGAGGAAAGTGGGCAGCAATAGAGGTTTCCATTTTTGCTGCAGGAAGATCTTTGAGAAAAACCATTAAGAAACAGAAAGTAGAGCAGAAGTTTTTCCTAAGGTAGCACCTGTGTTTTGAAATACCACTCAGACCAGTCTACATATTTAGTGAAGTTGATTCAACTCAATATATATTCAAATAATATATAATTCTCTTTATATGCATGTATGTATATCTATATGAATGTGTTATGTACAAAATACTATAATAATTTGCATTTTAACAAAAAAACATTTAAAAAATTGTTATTTATATGAAAAATGCCTCTATGGTCTTATATTCTTTATTTGGTAGAAGTGAATTATTTTAACAATGCACTCAGTACAGTTTTAATAAGCATAGTATTGAACTAGTTATTGATAGTTTTATTGGCTTTCCACTAAAAAAGTCACATTTTAAATCACAATTGGTAAATTATTAGAAAATAAATAGACTTCCACAAATGAAAAAAAGCTCTGATAACCTTGTGAAAACAGGTTGTGTTTAGTGACATTTTTAAACAAATAACTCCTAGGAAAAGAGTATTGAATATTAATATATGCTAATGAAATAAATACTAATGAATTACATACTAATGAAATATGCTAGTCACTCTCCAGAATCAAGAACTGAATGCACCCCAAAGTATTTTCTCTCTGTTCACCTTCTAAAACTGATTCTTCAGGACTTGTGAGACGTATGCTGATAGGGAAGATGAAAAAGACAACCTCATTACCTAACCTTGTGGTTTTTGTTCCCTTAACTTTAAGCATAAAAAGAAGACTTTGTTCTTCTTTTTCAATGCTATTGTGACACGAGTGCAACAAACAAGCACACAAAAGCAATTTTCTGTGTTTGATGCCTATTTCAAAATTGTCAAGTTAACAATATAATAGATCTACCAAAAATGTGAATTGACTCTGAAAACCAGTATCAATCCAAGGACTGTATAATGCTTGCATTGTCTAACTTGAGTTCCCTACTTTTTTTGTTTTGTCTATAGACACCCTATTTTTGGCCATCAAATTGTTGGGAGCCGGAAAACACAGACTATGGTCAGTGTAGAAATCTTTCCTTTCATTTTGGGAATTATGTATTATATGAATGAACATGTCATTGCAGTCTGACTTGTTTAATCATCCCACTGTTAAAAACATCATTATATGTCATGTAATTCCTGTGCAAGAATTGCTGATATTGAAATGAAAGTGTTGTTACCTTTTCAAATTATATTAAAAGTTTATTAAAGTCAGATTTGGACCTGATCATAGGAAAAAAAAAGCCTCAAAACTCATCAAAACCTTCCATGCAATTTAAATATTCTGTTTGCTTCAGGAAGTGTGATTATTTACAGTGACAAAGAGTCAGTGAAGCGGAGGACACTTTATTGATGGTTGTGTAATAGTTATTCTCAGACTCAGACCCAAAGGTGTGCCTAGTTTAGATCTCTTATTTCTGATATACACCATGTGGA
Organism: Scolopax mira; assembly: GCA_004320125.1. Taxonomy (NCBI): domain Eukaryota; kingdom Metazoa; phylum Chordata; class Aves; order Charadriiformes; family Scolopacidae; genus Scolopax; species Scolopax mira. The sequence goes on from BJBW01001134.1 coordinate 116,361, forward strand.
AAATTATTTATTATGGAAACTAATATGTTTCTAATATGAACTATATTAGAAAATGTCTTATTTGCCTTTTTCCTGTTGCTTTATTCATAAACTACATATTGCAATAACTGATATGTGCTTAGACAGGAAAATATGAAGATAATAGGTAGTTAAGTATTACAAAAAACCTCATGAAATTATAACCAAAATTTGGTGCTTCTGTACACCAAATAGCGACTTTATTTTTAAAGAAAATGTATTGTCTCTGACTAGTCTTTTATTCATTGTAATCTGGACTCTAAATACTCAGCTCATCTGAAGACCAGGTCCCTTATTTAGGTAGCAAAACTTGTACACATTATCTTGCCTTTTCAAACACTCAAACTTTAAAAGTCTCCATTTACAGCTTTTCAGAAATGTAGTTGCATGTTCCCTTGTAATATGGATTAAAACTCTTGTGAGCTGAAGGCCACAGGGATGAATGTGTCCAATAGACGCTTCCTTTCCACAGTGGGGAGAATTTAATTTCAAATGTATTGCTAACTAAAATAATTTCAACCTGAGACCCTCCAGAAGAGCTGAGTACCTTTAAGGTAGAGTTTGAAAATGGTGACAGTTTCCTCATCCTACAGGAAAAAAATGTTCATCTTTCTTTAAAATATTGACATTTGACAACATTTGATTTATCCAGCAAATAGTTATCTAAAGCTACAGAGGAGTAATATATACCAAATCTGAGTGATTAGCCACTCCATATGCTTGTTTTACCAATTATTAGAACATGTTTCTTCCTTTCCTTGAAAGTGTTATTTACTTTTCTCAGAGGGACACTTCACTATAGTGTCTTAATATGTTAAAGATCAGAAAGTACTTTACTATGGTTTTGAGAGACATTGAATTGTTCAGCTGTAATGTGTATTGCATTGCCAGGGAAATTTTAATAAATAAGTATATATTTAGCAGGTCTGAACTTGAGATCAGGCTGAGTTTCTATTAATATTCTTTATTCTACATTAGGAGACAATAACTTTCTAGTCACAGCTGATCACTGAATTGAGCAATGAATTACATACCTTAGTCAGTAAATAGAAATCTTATATAATCTGTCTAGCTTTTGCATGCTAGTAATACAGAATTAAACTTGAAGTATGTTTCTTTATGCTGCACAGAGGTGTCTATGTTGAACAGTGAATGTACTCATTTGAGAGCTTTTGAGATTTAAATAAAAGACTTGTAAAAGGTGTTCCAGTTAGTGAAGGGTGAAGGACGGGAAAGCCACAACCTTGCTATCTCGTTGTCCTTCCAGTATTGAGACAAAGATGCAAGCCTGTAAGAAAATTGCCCGCAGATCCCCCATGCAACAGAGTCAGAACACTGCACTACATCTACCTAAGTGTGTTGCCAGAGTTGGCTAATGCTACAGAATTCACAAGAAAATTAATTTTTTATAAAACTTTTCAATAGGGTTCTTGTTAGATTAGCGTCTTCCCAGTCCCAGAAATTAGCGTTTGACTTGTGGCCTCAGGATTTTTTTCAAATACCTTTCTGCGAATATAAAGAGAAGGTGGATAAGGAGAGAACTGAATACAGCTGCTTGCAAATAGGATCACGTAACGGTAGTAAACAGTAGTCATCAGAGGAATACAGAAAAAACAAATATAATTATCAAAGATAATAATAATAATCCAAAATAAATCTGAAGTAAGATTGAAATAATTTGAGGATATTAAAGGATAAATTCCACCTTGGATACACTCCAAAAAGGTTCTGCAGATTTTCACAGTAATTCTGTTACTTCCTAGAAAATATAATTAATAGAATTTATGTTATTACAGATGTGCAAATACATTTTGTACTTGTCATGTATTGTGGTGCTGTGTAGAGCTTCATTTTTCATGTATTTACCCTGAACAAACTTAAAACTGCACTTCCTAAAACTAATGACTGTGACAGGCATTAGGAGACTCTCAAGGCAGCAAGAAGTAGGCTTTCTCCCTAATATTCCCATATCAAAGTTAATAAAAAAGCAAACCACTTTCTTTGACATTGACCTAATTTTACAAGTCTTTGAAAACACACTACAATTTTAATATAAAAATTACTCTCAGCCAATTACCATCACTCGCCCATAGCTGGGCTATTGCCCAGAATGTAGCATACTGGCAGGAAAATAATTAATCTTAAGTAAAAATTAAATGAGATTGAGATACTGCATGTGTTAGTTTATTACCAGAGCTAACTAATAAAAAAATAGTCTTTAAATCTTTGTATAATATATTATCTTCTCTGAAATATAATTTCTTGTTCCACATGAGCTTGTAATATCAAATATATATATTTATCTGAAGAAAATGTGAAGAAAAAAGACATGAAAACAGAATCTTCCCAATACAAGAAACTGCAGACCTATCCTCATAATAAAGTTATAGTGCAACACTATGTCTTGGTGTCAAAAAGAGGGCTTAGATTAATTTATTGTATGTCAAAGTTGAATCATGTATCCTTTGGTTTTGATTGTAACTATCAAAATATTGACTTATCTGATCATTCTAAGGTTACTAGGAAACTGTTAATTTTCAGCATAAAGTGCTGAAAATCTTCTTCTTGAAAATCATGCTATAAGGGATGTTAAGAGAGATGGCTTAAATTAAAAATAATTTTTAAAAAGGCAGGTTCTTAGGTTCCATCTATTGAAGATACCTGTCATGGAGTCCACCCATTCAGGAGATGTTTTGTGCAGAATCGTATTGGTTTCGGTGAGATTTTATTAGTGAAAAGAAGTATGCACATTAAGAACAATAATAATATTTTTAAGGCCAGTGTAAGTCAAATCAATTTGCAATTCCTGTGTGATAAGTCACTTTCCTGAATTACATTTTGGTTTTGTGAGAAATAGAATTGAATCTCAGTTCAGAAAATCGGCTCTGGAAATGAATGCAGATAATGGCAGAGCATGCAACCTATCTGTAATCATGTTCTCTTTTCTTACAGGTGCAATTAACTGAAATTTTTTTTTCCTGGCAGATTAAAAACAATTCAAGTCATTAGGAATTAATTAAACATGGAGTCTTGTTAAGTCCACTGCGTCTCAGAAAGGGGAAATATAATGCCGCATATGAAATAGTTATTTCATATGAATTTGGCCTCAGTTCTCACAGCACTTGTCAGGTTCTCTTGGAGGTTGTGACTCACAGCAGTTGCAAATGAGGAAAATAAGAAATACAAAGGTTAGGAGAAAATTCCATTCACAACAAAATAGCTATAGCTATAGCTAACAAATAACATTATTTTTGTGTTTGAAAACCTCAATCTTAAACCTAAGTAAACAAATGAACATAGTTGTGACAATGTAAGAAGCTTGTAAGGATTTCAGATGTATAACACATGAAGAAGAATTAGTAAATTTTACTTATTTTCTTTAGTGCACTTCTGTTGATATTTGGACTCAAAAGTGTATGTGACGTACAGGCCTTTTCTTACAGTTAACAGCACATTAAAAAATAAGTATGTTCAAAGGAGAGACAGAATAAAATTTTGAAAGTGCCACAGTCACTTTTAGTGTTAAGGAGGTTTGTTCTAATATTAGAAGACAAAAGTATTTTGTATCTATATAGATGTGATTTCAGCCTTGTAATTTCATGTGTGTGTATTTCTCCCAAATGAGTTAAAAATGAAGGAGGGTTGCAGAGTCTTGGTAGATTATGGAAAGCACAGTAAATAACTAATAATGCAATATGAGTCTAAGCGCACATGACAATGTGATCTGTAAATGATGCTAAATGATACTATTTTTCTATTTATTCAAAGCAAATTCTTGAATTCTGGTGCTGTGAAGGACACGTTTTTAAATGTACATATTTTCAGTAGCCTTCCAGGTAAAGTCAGGTGCTCTAAAGGCAATCTTCTAGGAAATTAGGGCATTTACAGGAAAAAAGTGCCTTAATTAACTTCTCCCTTTAAAATTGTAAGCTTCTTGTCTGGATAAGTGCTGCCTGTAAACTTCTGTGGCAGTTCTATTAATATTCATGACTGTTATCCAGTTTGAGTTACATTAAAGTAAGGAAACCATTTACTTTTGCTATGTGAAAGTTGTCTCATAGCTGTTGTTCTCCAGCATTTTCATGAAAGTAAACGCCTGTCCTATTTAAATTTTCTTGATAATCAGCTAACAAGTCCATCCATACAAAGCATCTTTCCTGTTGATACCTTCTGATAAGAAAGGTTTACTTCAGAGTAAACTGAGAGACGTCTCTGTGTTCAGCCTCTGCTGCTCTGTTCTGAGCCATGGCAACTGCCTCTCCTCTGCCAATCCTCCATTCATAGAATCACAGAATAGGTTGGGTTGGAATTGACCTTTAAAGGTCACTTAGTCTAATCCCTCTGCAATGAGCAAGTACATTTTCAACTAGATCAGGTTGCTCAGAGCCCCATCCAACTTGACCTTGACCAGGGATGAGGCATCTACCGCCTCTTTGGGGCAACCTGTTCCAGTGTTTTACCACCCTCATTGTAAAATATTTCTTACTTATAGCTACTACAAATCTATTCTTTTTAGTTTAAAACTATTACCCCTTGTCCTAACCCAACAGGTCTTGCTAAAATGTTTGTCCCCATCTTTCTTACAAGCCCTCTTTAAGTACTGAAAGACTTCAATAAGGTCCCACTGAAGCCAGACTGAACAACTCCAACTCTCTCAGCCTTTCCTCACAGGAGAGGTGCTCCATCCCTCTGATCTTTTTTTTTTTTGGCCCTCTGGACCCGCTCCAACAGGTCCATGTCTTTCCTGTGTTAAGGGCCCCAGAGCTGGACACAGTACTCCAGGTGGGGTCTCATCAGAGCGGAGTTAGAAGAGCAGAATCACCTCCTTCAACCTGCTGGCTATGCTTCTTTTGATGATGCAGCTCAGGAGACAGTTGGCCTTCTGGGCTGTGAGTGCACATTGACAGCTCATGTCCAGCTTTTCATTCACCAGTACCCCCAAATTCTTCTTGGCAGGGCTACTTTCGATTCCTCCATCCCCCCAGCCTGTATTGGTACTGGGGATTGCCCTGACCCATGTGCAGGACCTTAGTGCTAAAGAATGCAAAGTGCACAAAACCTAATTGCAGTCATGTATCATGTTTTTCACATATTGAAAATGTTAATGTAATTTTATCTCTAGGGTTTACTGCCTACTAATTTTACATGCCTAGCTTCAAATCCCTCTATGAAAATTTGTTTTTTTCAGCAATTTTCTCTCTTGTTCTCTCTCATACATCTTGCTGCATCCTTTTCCATGGAGTAACTGGCTAGAAGAAGAACTGTACAAAGGGTGCATTATATACTTTGCCCAAGTGCTCAGGCAGGATTCCCTTGGCAACAGCTTCTGAGTAAGCAATTTGTGTTTGAGAAATATTAAGCCCTATTGCTTACTCAAACTCTGCTGAAAAACTGCATGTGCTCAGCATCTCTGGAAATCAATCCCTAAATATGAATCAGTAGCTTGGGGCAAAACTGGTAGCAGAGTAGCATTTTCCTCTGTGTAAATTGTCAGATATGAATAAAAATTTGCTAAAATTTATGGTATAAGAATGAGGAGAAATGTACCAATATAGTGTAAATACTTTCTGGGCAGCTTTGGCATTCAAGATAGTTGAATCTTGATGCCCAGTTCCATTTTTTCAACAGTTAATGTCAGCCAGAGTACGTCAGCAATGACTCCTACAAGAAATCCTCTTAGATCTTTCATAGAGATCCCTCCTTTAAGGACCTGTCTCAAAGTGTCTCAAAATTTGCGGGATTTCTAGGTGTAGTGAGAAACTAACTCTTTCCACCAGACTCAAGTAATGTTGCTAAGACTGGGTTTTGGCTCCTTAAATGGGTGATTTTGCTTTGAGAAGCTATATATAAAGAATATATTGAGCAAGATCTTGGTGGCAGGATTAAGTGAGGAGAACAGTACATCAAGGGGAATAGTCCCTCCAGAGAATGTGTCTGGGGCCAGTGCTTCGTATGCATAAAATTTAATCTGGGCGGAACTGAATCAATTGAGATTTTGGAAAGAGACTTTCATTAGCAGAAAGATGGAAGAGGTGACCTGCAAAACTTTTTTTCTACTCTGAAATCATATCCTGTTATATTTCTCTACAGAGCTACATAATTCGCTCATTAGGAGCTACCTCTATCATACAAATGATGAAATGAAAGTCTCGCTTCAACAAGTACATCCTGAATTTTGTTCTGATCCTTGCTAATTTTGATATTGACAAACCACCGTCATGAGAGTTCTGTAAGCAGGAGGCATTTCCCAGAAACTCTTTCCAATCACCTCACCACTTCAGAATTCCTTGAATTCTTTCTTTCCATAAATGTGTAATTTATTTCAATAGAGTGTGGAACATGGAAAATGTGTATGCATTTGTATGCATGCATATGAAAAGGTAATTGAACCAAGCACATGTTTTCTGCAGAGCATTAAAGTATTGATAATCTGCATCTAGGTCCCCTATGAACAGAGATAAAATTCCTTATCAAAATGAGTTCTGAGATTTACAAACATAACTCATAATTGTTTTTAAATTACTGTGTTGAGTAAACTAAATAGGTTTGTCTGTTTCAGACAGACATGTATCAGTATGGAAATTAGAGCTTTCAGGACATGAAGGGAGCAGGGACAACAAATGTTTTTTTCTGTAGTCATGCCCTCGCTTGCCACTAATAGACATTTTTCAGGTGGGCACTGAGTAATTGCCCTCTTTGTCAAGTAATTGCCACTGTCTGATGCCATCTCTGTAGGTGATTTTTTGCAGTTCAGAAGATTGCACATGCCCCAAGAGGCTTCTGTGCAAAATTAGCTTTTTTGTGTGTGTGTGCGTGCCAAAGAAGGGCATTAAATTCTTGAATGAAAATTGAAAGCATTATGGTAACGTCAAGAAGTAATTCAATGGATGCAATTTTAAATTAGATTTGTCAATAAGATTATTCTTTGTCTGATCCCATAGTTTATGCAGTTCGGATGACCTCTCTTCAATTCCTCTTTTTGTAAAGAGTTCCTGCAGGACTTTCCCAGGCCAACATCATCTAGAGACATGTTGATGTTGAAGATTAATTTGCCTTTTTCTAATTCTTGAGTTCTCTGGTAGTTTGAAATTTGGTTTCTTTCTTGCCCCTGGTTTATGCAGGAAAGTCCTCTACCCTTCTAAACCTATAATCAAATTTCATTCCTTAAATGCTATAGAAATAGTGTGATCAGAGAGTAAAAAATAGAGAAAGGGAGTACTTCAGAAGTTAAGTTTTTGACCATTTTGGCAATTTAGTGCACATAAGGTACCATAGTCTTCCTTCTAACTTAATGTTATTAGCATTTACTAAAGAGTGTAGTTCTTTTATAGATACATGAGGCTGATTGGTGATCCATTTGTCCATCTAATAGTTGTCGTCTTTTTTTTTGAGGCTAAGTGAGAGCAAATAGCTGTTGCAAAGAGCAAAAATTATATTTTCATTGGGTAAAACCAGAGATGACCTAAAGCCCTAGAAATCCTGGTGTTTAAATATGATACTTGATTTCATTTTCTCCATCCTACAGTCATGTTCTGGGCCAATTGTACCATAATTTTCTGGCTGACCAGAAACTTGCATATGGAATGATAACTTCTGCCTGCCCTTAGTCCTTGCAGTATTTCTTTGCCTTTTGAATACTGACAAGGCATATACACGCTGACTCTGAAAACAGAATTTTGACTCACAGACATTATAAATTTAATCTGGCCTTAGTGGAGATAATGAGCATTCACGGAAAGTTACACCCACCATCTGGGGCTGAATCAAGCTGTAACACCACTGTCACTGAGACAATTATGTAAGGAGTTTAAGTTTGTATACATGGTGGTGGATGTGTAGGTGGCTTTATCCGTGGTCTTCAGAGGCCCAGTTGTACTTTCACTGAATTTAGCCAAGGCTTTTTCTCTGCTGTGGTGAGAGGGAAGATTTAACTCCTGTTTACCAACACACTAAAATTCCCCACTTTAACTTTTGGTTGAAAGCTCCGTTGTGTTTGTGTCGGTTTTTTTTTTTCAGTTAAGTGTGTGTAGTATAATGTGTACACAGTCCAGTTTCTTAATTCTAGAACGAAACCTGACACTTTCACTATGATTTTATTTAAAGAAAAAAATCTAGAGATTTCTTAGGAGGTTTCAAATACAAGTGAACAGTCAAGAATAGGAAACAAATGTAGCTAACCATGAAAATGGACTGTTTTGGGTGTTACGATTTAAAAACTTGGAAGAGGGAAAACCCAGACACCCTTTTCATGCAACTCTCACTAGAACACTTTGAAGTCTCACTTTAAGTTCAGACATTGCCCAAGTTTTGTGAATGCCTGAACAAATTTTTCAAGAGCAAGTAGTCTCTGTATTTATTGCATAGCTACCAAAGTGTGTCTTTGTACTGGTTTGTGGTCCAAATGCCCATTTATAAACATCACTGACCATCTTTCATTATGAAATGTTGTGTATTGATACTGCCTCTGAAATTATTGGCAAATCTTTTTTCTCATGATAATCACTCACTTCTGAAGCACAAGCTATAGCATCTAACATATAATCCACTTTAGTGGAGGTAATTATGTTGATTGTGAAATCCACCAGAATACACTGGCTCTAAAAATAAGAGTGTATGTGGCAGTCCATATTTAGCAAATTGGGGTTATTAATCAGGCCCTGTTCCTTGCATATAATTCATCTGTATGTAAAGCATTTTTCAGCACTCTTGTCAGCGAGCTGCAAGAGCAGGCAGCTCTGCAAGGGAAGGGAAGCAAGAGCTGAGGGTGGCAACGGTGGAGGGGGGAACAGTATCTTCACTGACAAAATCTCAAGTGACCAGAAAGGTCCAAGGTCAATCCAGGAAGCCAAGGCAGCATTGGTAAGTTACAGGGCTGGTTAGAGACATCTCTACAACAAAACTCAAGCAGAGGCCTGGGGAAGAAGTTGGAGTTCAGCACGGCTCCTGGGTGTTGTGGGCTTCACTGGAGACCCTGGGTGGTCTCAGGGCAATTACAGCCCCTTGGTGTACTGAGAGCCCTGACCAAGACCTTTGGGTGGTAGGTAAATAAGAACTATATAAAGAACTCTATAAAGAAATAGAGGAGTTTCAGTTGGAGACCCTTCCTGCAGATTGTACTTCTGTAAACTGTAAAAACACTCATAGAAACCATGGGATTATAAAAGCAGACACTGTCATTCTCTGAAATGCTAAGGGCTCATAACTCTGCTTTGAGAGGAAATTGACTGACATCCTCCCCTGATGCTACTGGACACGTGCAGTTACTTCAAATGTGTTTTGTTGCAGAAAAGGAGTGGTACCTGCAAAAGATTGGAGCATCCATATTTCAGATACCATTACTCTAAAAGTCAGAACAAAACCTCATTTCTCTGTATCTTCAAATTTTCTGTCTAAAAATTAGAGTGATTTTCACATTTTTCTTGCTTTCTGATGTGCTAGTGAATTTTGTTACAAGCAAGCCAAAGAACAGGATAATGAGAGTGTGAACTGGTGAACTCAAATTCCTGAGTTGCTGTCAACTTCTTCTGTGACTACAAGAAACTCTTAAATAGATCCTCAAACATGGACTTCTATAGTAAGGATGTAACTGTTAGCACACAACAATAGCAGTAAATTGAGTTAAAGCATAGGACTGTCCTTCAGGTTTATTTTCTTCTATGCTAGGGAATATGTCATATTTCCCAAGTGACTAAATCTTTCTTGGGCGTATTCTGCCTTATCCACACTGTCACTTAAAGCGATCTCTGACATAAAGAACAGATATTGCATTACGCTCCTGAAGGGGAGGGCATCTGGTTATTCCAGAGAAAAAAGGTCTGAGGGTTGAACAGGGCTTTTTGAGTCTTGGCTAAGGTATGCTCATAATGAAAAACAAGCATTCTTATATGGACTATTTGCTATGAAGTTGGAGTAAAAATGATCATTAAAAGAACCCTGCAGGGACAATACTGCAGCACAGTCACACAGTGAAGAAAGGGGTTTTTTTAGATACAGTATTAGATTAGTAGTATTCGATATATTCAAACAGTTCTGAGGCCTCTGGGGTCATCTTGTTCCACTCTCTATAAGCCCCCTGTTACAGTATTAGTTACCTACTCTTCCATGCATTTCTATTCTAGGGTCATTTTTTTTTTTAATACAATGGCTACATTTATGTAACTACCTAAAGAAGCTGCCCAAAACTAATAGCTTAAAGGAAGGTGAGATTAATAGTGTGGCAAGCTAATTCCTCTCTCCCCCTCCTGGTGACCTGCCTTTGTTTTGCCAGTGTTGAGAACTCTGTGACCTGATGATACTTTTTTACTAAAATCTAGCCTGACAGAAAGATGGTCAGACACCTCTGCAGCATGGACTTTTTTGGAACTAGTAGGAGATGCTAATTTCAAAATATACTCTTAATGGGACTAAGGGAAGTGCTAAACTAACTAAAGGTGCCTATACAGGGACCATAATAATATGGTTTACAAGGAATTAAGCAAGTGCAGAGAACATGGAGTTTGTTTTATTTCTGTTCAGATGGTAGAAGACTGGTTGGACTACACAAAATTTTACCTGTGGAATTCATAAAACTATACATTTATGTTAAATATGTATTTTATTTCTAGTATTTTCAAGGGGTTTGGGGATATTTTTTTTCTTGTTCAATGAAATAACCTATTTTGAAGGAAAAGAGGAAAATCCTAAAGACCATCTCTCTCCTCAGTATTCTGTACTGTACTGATTGTGGATGCAACGTGGGGACAAAGGGTCCAAAATTCCTTCCCTCATATTCCTGTGATATTTCAGTATGCATGCCAATGCAGTTTGTAAGTGTATGCTAATATTAAAATGCATGGAAACTGAAGCTATAGAGACTGTTTGCCTGCTCTACTTGGTACGTGACATTGATTTGTATCTGTATTTGTAGATTTTGTAGACACAGACATTGCTTTGGAACCAGAGGCGATATGGGACTGCAGGGAATAGAGTAAGAGGTCATTCTTATGGAAGTGGAAAGAAAAACAATGTGAAAGAAGATAGACCAGATAACACCAAAAAATGAGGAAAACATAGACAAAAAATGCATTAAAATATAACTTCATTTTAGATCAAGTAACAACTGTAACTGCAGCAGCAGTTTCTAGAAGTGCTTCTCATCAATTCCACTGAAATAACATTCACTGAACTGGGTTTGCATGCATTTGCAGGTGACTTGTCAGAAATAAATGCTTCCATGGAGTTGTAAAATAGAATTTGTTTGACTACTTTAAATTTTAAAGCTAAATATCAGATGAGCACTTCCCTTTTCCTCGTGATTGCAAGAGTTATATTCCTACATGAAGGAAGTCACAGGTGACAGGACTAGAGGAAATGGCCTCAAGTTACGCCAGGGGAGGTTCAGGCTGAAAGAGTTATCTGACATTGGAATGGGATGCCCAGGGTGGTGGTTGAGGCACCTTCCCTGGAGGTATTCAAAAGACAGGTTGACGTGATGCTGGGAGACATGGTTTAGTGATGGTGTTGCATTTTGTTTGTTTTGTGGGTGTTTATTTTTGTCAGAGTTAGATTGATGGTTGGACAAGGTGATCTTGAAGGTCCCTTCTAACCTAGAAGATTCTATGATTCTATGAAGTTATTCCTCTTTGCTCCTGTAGTGGACAAGATGGCAGTTAGGATGGAGGAACATTCCTAATCCCAACTAGTAAATATTTTGCTGACCAGTTTGATAAATTAAACCACAGTTCACATTTTCTTACATACATTGATCAAATGATTCCTCCATCTCACAGATAAGGTGCTCTGAAGTAATGAAGTAGGCACATACTTCACAATAAAAAAATTACACTGCACTCCTATTACTGGTGGGGGAAACTGTACAGTATTCAGAGTAGATGTGAAGTGTTTGTTGCTAAATAGTCTATTGGAAATGTACTTCATTCAAGGGTAATGGAGTGCATTAAAAATTCAGGGTCAAGCAACTGTGCTGTTTATGTAGCCTTAATTTTCATTTTAGTCCCTGCATCCTTTTAACATTTATCTGTCAGTATTCCGTTTTATTAGTTAATATTCTGTGCTGTCCAAATAAGGTAGAGGCAGAACAGCTGAAAGATTTTGGATTTAGAAAACAAATGAAAGAATATTTTTTTCTCTTTAATATGTGGTACAAGTCAATTCATTTTTTTGGTCTCACAGTATTTTCTTTATAAAATATTGGTTATACCAGAACTACACTGTATGAGACTTGAATTTATCTGGAATTAATTTTTACCTAAAATCTTCTTAGGTTGAAATTTTGTGATTTCTAAATATAAAGTAAAAGTAAATAAACCCATCTATACATGTTCTTAAAAACCTATTTGACTAATATAGCAGCATCGTCTGATAAAACTCATGCATTACAAGTTATACATGCACAATTTAAAAATATTTTGGCCATTTTTTCTTTTATGTGCTAGTTCCCTGACCATTAAACAACCTCACCCCAAGTATCTCATGCATTTTGTATATGAAGTCTGTTGCATAAAGAACATTTTATAATTATTTAATGAATCTCTCCATCTGACCCATCATTTTAGTTACAATACTGTTAGCACCGATCCCATATTAAAAATGTTTTAGAATAGAGGAAGAATTCAAAGCAAAAAAAGCAGTGAAATAGCAGTGAAATAGCAGCAGTCTAGATTTCTGGTCTGCTGCAATTGTGAGATAGTAACAAATTCTGTGTTATTTCATTCTGTTCCAGCTGTTTACCTCTGCAAGCGGACAATGCAAAACAAAGCAAGGCTAGAGCTAGCTGACTATGAAGCTGTAAGTACCTGGGGAAAAGTAAATTTCTCTGCTTGGCCTAATGAGCATGTGAAATAATGTTAAGCAGGAGATAGGCATTACATGTTACAATTTATTAGTTATCCACTTTTACCTGCATGTGGGTCTGACAGTGCTCAGTAGTCAATGCTGTTTGAGAGACTGTAGTGAAGACTTGCTGGACAAAAGTTGAGATTTTAGTCCATCTCTAATCTTACGGCTCAGATCATTGTGCCTGGATCAGAAAGAACTGTTCACAAATACCAGATGTGCTATGAGTGTTCGAAAGCAATGCAGAAATATAAATCTCATTCTCTAAAAGTGATGCTGGTGCTTGAGTCCTTGTCCCATCAGTTAGATGAGATGTAGAGAGTCAGACTCGAAGCACTTTCTGTTCCCTGAAAGTTGTCTGGTGCCCCAGGCAAGGTAAGATAACTGGGTTCAGGAAAAGATAGAAAAAGAGGGAGTTAGATTAGCTGATGAGGATGGCACTGGCTAAGGAGAGAGAAAGATCTTGAAGTCCATCCATGTCCCCCCAAAAGTTCCTGAATTTTTCATGAAAATGTCAACATAAAATTCATGCACATTCCTGGCTCTGTGTTGAAAGCTGCCCAGCTGTGCTATTGTGACATGATAGCACGATAGTCAGCCAGGCCTCTCAACATGCCAGATACTCCAGCCGCAGCACCATGCTGACACACTTTATTGCTGCTTCTGACACAAGCTTGCTTTTCAGTGTACTGCACTGTGGGGTATGCATAATTTTATACTTGCATGCCTTAGAAAATTCATCTCCAGTATACAGTCCGTGAGAGCCTTTACTGGTATTGACAAGATCTCTAGAAAGTCTCCTCTTCGTTCTCTACAGTATTTATTTTCAGTAAGTATGTCATAGAGATACATTTGCAATGTGTAGAAATACAGTTGAAACAACACTTTTTGTTAGAAGGTTTAGAGACAATTTTTCTCTTTGTCTCAGTAAAATCAGCACACAAACATGACTGGGGTCTTTTTGGAGAAAGATAAGAACCTCAGCTTTCTCCATGCTAACAGAATGCTCACTGCTGCCATTTAAGCCAGAGATTGGAAAACTGGAGATTGCTACAGACAGTGAAGCTGTTCCAGCATCACTGGAGGAAAGAATTTTGCTAAGGTTTTACAAATATTCTTCCTGTTATTATTAGTAGGGTGTAGGATATATACATTTCCTGTACAGTAGTGAATAACTATATAGTCTGTGTTTTTAAAAAAAGAGGATAGCTGTAGAGATCTTAGAATGATCCTATATTACCAAAATATTGATAGCTTCTTTTTATTGCATTTTAAATAAATTCATAGGCAGCCAACACTGTTCAATGCAAACTGTTTTTATAGATGACTGATGGGAATTGTCATGTGGATCATCCAGTATGGAAAGTACTGCTGTTATCTTTCAGTATTAGGTACTTTCAAAACAAGAAACAAGAATGTTTCTCTGTATTATTACAAAATTACTCAGCCAGCACCCAGTATATAAAAATGCTTCAGAAATCCCATGTTCTGAAGATTTCATCGACCCGTATTGACAGAATTCAAAAGCTAAAATAGCTGAGACATTCAAAAGTAGATAGATCTAGTATTCCATCCCATTCAGTGTCAAGCAAAGACTTTATATCAGATAAGTAACGTACCTTTACACTGGCACAGATATCATGACATGTATTACATCTTGGGGGATTTAAGGGGAAGAGAGAAAGATACCCTAAAAGCTATTAAATAGTAAATAACTTACGACTTAACTCACTAAAATTATGATGTATTTTCAGGAGAGTTTGGCCAGGCTACAGCGAGCATTTGCTCGGAAATGGGAGTTTATTTTTATGCAAGCTGAAGCGCAAGCAAAGTAAGTTCCTTTGAAGATGAAGAGGTTTGGTTTTGCATGCTTTTTCAAAGCAGATGGGGGGGGGGAAAGTGATTGGACACTTCTTATGTTTCAAATTACTGTAATTAACACTGTTTCTTTTAAATATCTTATAACATTGACAGAGTGGACAAGAAGAGAGACAAGATAGAGAGGAAGATTCTTGACAGCCAGGAACGAGCATTCTGGGACGTGCACCGGCCGGTGGTGAGTGCTAGTGGGGCTGCTCCGCCTGTGAGCAGAGACACTGATAAATGTCAGCCTCTGGGGAGCATTGGAGTAGCCTGGGAACAAATGAAGGGGCTGTAGGGCCAGGTATTTGGGCCCAAGGGTCCACCTCCCTTTTTGCAGGTTCTATGGTTTATATCATTCTACTGTTGTGATTTCTTGAATTGGAAGATACCTGTCTTTGACTATTGCCATCTCAAAGGTTTATCAAGGTATGAGTCACACAACCAAAATTATCAACATTGCTAAAAATACTTTAAAAAAAGTTTTTTCCTCTAATCTGCTTTTTTGCTCACTAAGCCTTTCAACTTCAGTCTGGTCATATTTCCAAGCTATTTTTAATGTGCATAAAGGTTAGATATTGTTGGCTTTGAGCTGTGGGAGTCATACACTGTCTAAACAACATTTGTCTGAGTTGCTTGTCAAAATCCATCTGAAACAAAATTTTAAAAAAAGAATCTTACATAATCAACTACCTTTGAGAGCTAAACTTTGAGAAAGAATGTCAAATGTCAAAAGACTTCCCATTAAACTGTGAGAACTCAATAATCAAACTTTTTTTTTGCTTTACTACAGAATTATATCTATTTCCCTTACCTACAGCTAAGCTTTCATTTTCTTTGTAAAGAGTTTGGTATTGGTATCATTGAAACCAAATATGGACTATGTCTTCCACTGTGATATTGGGAAAAGTTACTTAACTAAAATTATCTGTTTTGGGGAAGGGAAGTTCAATTGATGATACCTGTAGAAGGTATCACTTTCACTTGAAAGTTTCAAGTGAAAAAAAATGAACTTATACAGGGTCAGCTTCCATTTGTGACTGTGGAATTGAAAGAGCAGGAGAAGAAATGGATTTTTAGGTAGGATTTAGAACGTCAGGTAGAGAAAATCATTTGAAGTGAAAAATTCAAACCACAGGCATTAAATACAAGAAGACTGGGACATTATTGTCTAGTGACTGACATAAAATAAGGAGCAAATAAAACAATCTGCCATCTGATATTGATGGGAGCTACAAATAAAATAGACATAGAAAGTTTCTGTGGACCTGAAAACTCTGAATGTGCAGACAGCATTTATATTAGCTGCAGAAATGGATCTAAAGGTTTTGAATCTGGGAATGAGATGCTATTTCCAGGTTTGGAAGAGAAGATGAGTTGTTGAAGTTTCAAGTTAAGATATAGGCAGACAATAAGGAGACAATTGAAGGGACCAGGACAAGAGGAAACTGAATATGATTAAGGGCTTTGGCTGAAGTGTGACTAAATCTGACTGGTCCAGGAGATGTTTTTAATCTGACTGTAGACATACCTAGGAAATATCAGGAACCAAAGACTGGCTTATAGTCAGCAATGTAGGATCCTGACTTTAGGAGATATAAATAGAAGAATAT
The DNA here is from genome assembly GCA_004320125.1 of Scolopax mira. Classification (NCBI taxonomy): domain Eukaryota; kingdom Metazoa; phylum Chordata; class Aves; order Charadriiformes; family Scolopacidae; genus Scolopax; species Scolopax mira. The sequence continues at coordinate 132,686 of BJBW01001134.1, forward strand.
AGAGGTTCATACTTTGGCCATCCAGTTCATCTCACTAGTTAGTGAAATACTTATTTTGAAAACATGGTTATGAATTCTTACTGTCACAGTAAGCCAGAAGCTTCTATTAAAAAGAATAAAAAATAAATGAACAGACTGATACTAGAGCTATTACAATTTCTAATGGCTTTTCAAGCCATCCCAAAGCTTACTAAAAACTCACAGAAATGTTGCTTCAACTCTGGAGGGCTGATTTTGGAAAATTAGATAATGTTTGGATAAGAATCTGGTGTTAATGCTTATTTTTATTTACAGTTTTTCATCCTTTGATAAAAAAAGAGTCTAAGGGCAGTGCGAGTAATGTTTAAAACCCGCCCCAATTTTATTTTTTTTTTAAATGAAAATGAATTTTGAGAACCAAATATTTCATTAATTGCTTTTGTTTGTTTGTTTGTTTGTTCAGATGAGCAAATAAATATTTTTCAGATTTTTGTTTTGCAAGTATCTTGGTCCTTAGTTGCTTTCTTTCTTCCCTACCTGGGTACAGTGCTGGTACAGAACCTAAATTTATAGAATATAATCTATTAATATTAAATTTATATTTAATTTCAAAAAAGAGACACTTTAAGGTGATGAAAGGGATAGAAGAGGGAACCAAGCCATCAGTCCAACAGGGAAGTGCAGCAGTGTACTGTAAAAATGGTAGAAATGAAAAAATAACAACCATATGACAGTGAAACCAGAAGAGCGTAGCTGCAGAAAAAGAGCATGATCTGAGTATCAGAAAAGTCACCATGACTGATAATTTTAAAATAAAGTGAACCAAGATTTGATGTGTCAGAGTATTTGCCTCAAAAACCACCTCTATGACATAGGTCCCAAGTCAAAGTCAGTCCTGCAGGTGGTTACAGAGGCCCTAGAAGATTTAGGCCATAGTCTGAGGGACAGACAAACGCTTGAAAGTCTGCTCTTTTGATCACGGCTGTTACTTTTGATCACCTGGCTGGCCAGAGGACATTACTTTTTCCTAGGTTTTCAGAATGAGATGATGCTTGGAGATAAACCAAAGAGAAGTGGATTTGGAGAGGAGTTTTTTCAAATAGTCACCTGTTCTTCAGTTTTCTTTTGAGAGGCAGTTAAGAGAAGAGCTTTGATATCTCACTGATGGGTTTCCATTCCAATACTTAATTGCAGTTTCACTATGTGTTTAATTTTTCATTTAGCTGTGTATTTTAGGGTAATGTGGAATGTAATGTTGGTCATTTCTGTAAATTCCAGGTGCTGTTTTATGTAGAAAGACCTTAGTTTGTAGCTAGAAAGAGCATGACCGAGCAATCGTAAGTACCGCAGCCTGCAGAGACATGCCCGAAGAAGTTTTAATCTTACTAGTTCAGATACCAATTGCAGTAAAACCATGGAAATGTGTGTCAGGGAGAGCTGTATAAACTCCCTTGAGATCCTAGGATAAAGTTCATGCCATTATTTCTATTGAGATAGAAATCTCTATTCTAATTGAGATTAATATTATTCACATATAGTGACACATTTTTGATGGCAGAGTAAACATATCTTAAAAACCTTGCTTTGCTTTCTACCTGCCTAAAGTATGTCATTTTCATAATTTTGAAACTTCTATTGATAACAGACTATGGAACTGAGCAAAAATTGGTTAGGAGGATTAGGGTGTTAGTCAAAAATCAATAACAAATCAAGCTAAATTGGGGAAGTCAGTTTCTTCCAGGCAAAATAAATTATGAAACTGCCATTGTTTGTAAAGAAATGTCATGCTCCTGATTAAAGTCTTAATGAAAGAACTAGTTTCTTGAATTATTATCTCTGTTTAAAACCCATAATCTTGCACTTGTTTAAAAGGGACAAACAGCTACTAAAAGAGTAAATCCCCTGAAAAATTCTCAAACCCACATGAAATAGAGTAGGAGCAGGGTAGACATGTCTTCCTGTAGAATTAACTCTTTTAGGTAGTGAGCAAGGACAGTTGATGTTTGCAATGACAAATGATTCACTTTTCTTCCTGAGTTACACATTAATGTAACTTAAATGAAATGCATAATAAAGGCCTGTTTGGTGCTTATTGAGATTCAGATTAATTCAGAAGACAGCAGGGGAAGTATGCTTTTCTCCTGAAAGTCATTAGTATACATCTTAAATATAATAAGGTGAAAAAACTTTTTATTTTCTCCAATGTCTCTGAGCTTTGTGAGAATGTTGGCTATTTTGCAGGTTTGTGTGCAGTTGTTTTTAAAAGGAAGATGGGAAATATGAAACGGCTTTATAAGATGTGCTAGAAAAATACACTGGTATGTGTCCCTCTCAAAAGCTTGAAATCTGGCTTTGGTTCAGTTACACTGTCATTTAATAAAGTAGGAATCAAGGTGTGATCCAGTCCTTCCATTCTGCCATTCATAGCTTGGTTAAACCTGATCCACTGGACTGCTGTTCCCATTGCTACCACTGGTTTGCTAAATTATGGTGAACATTTTGTTTCTCTGTGGAAAAAAATTAATGCAAATATTGATAAGGATTAAAATTTGTGATCTTAAAGGTCTTTTCCAATCTAAATAATTCTATGAATCTGTGAAAAACCAAACCAATATTTGTGTGATTTAATCCAATAAGACAAATTATCCAGGGTGGGTGTTTCTGGTAAGGACAGCAGCAATGTTGAGGGCAAGTGTGGGTTTAAGATAATTCTGGATTTGTGGGGTTCATGCCATTGTTTCCCAGTAGCAAACTAGGAAAACAGTAATTTTAAATATTTTAAACCTTGTCACGCATCCCGTACCTTTTGCTTGTCTCTTTATTTAGGTTTTTTTTATGAGTTTCCATCTCCATTAGTCTAATTTTATCTGTTTATATTTTAAAGTTGTATTTTATGTGGTCTGAACATTACCCTCAGCGTCTGAGCCAGTGGTAAATTACTGGGTGTCTAGGGTCATGCAGTGGATACTTGTGTTTATTTGTACTAGGGGTTTTTTTTTATTATTTTATTGCTTTTGTCTTTAATGACTTTTCCATCCTGTCCTTCAAGATCAGTCTCAAAGACTCGGCAAAAGACTGAATTTAACTTGGCTGTGGTGGTGCAATCCTTCATTTCACACTTCACATGCTACAGATTCTAGGCTTTTCTGGGCCAGCCGCTTGTTTAGCCAGGGAACACTTCTGTCTGGTTTATCATAATATTTTCAGAAAGTTTTTAAACATCTCCAGGAAACAAGTGTGAATCGTGCCATCGAACTTCTCTAGTGATGTCTCTGCGTACAATTTTCATGTCTTCTTCTGCACCTGTATCATTGTATATCCTTACCTCTGCAGCTACCTCTGCAGCAGACAGGGAATGCAGCCAAAGCAGAAATTGGCAGTCTCAGATAAACGCACTTCTGGTAATGAAACAAAGCCTTGTACAGTGTTTTATTTTCAGAAAATGTTTGTGATCCATGCTCACATCTGTTTGAGGCAGATATTTATAGACCTTATAGATAGCCTGCAAACTAATCCCGTTGTAGAAGAATTTGTGCTCACATTATTTGGCATTGTTATTTAGTCTGACACTTCAGTAAGAAAGGGTGGGACAGATGAGGAAAAAGAAGCCAGCTTTCTTGCAGTAATGCAACTGAAAGTTCTCAAGTTGAAACTGATGATTATGGAGAGTTCAGGAATTGTGAAATAGCTGGCATGAGATGGTGGAAGGACACAGGAAAATGAGATGATGTTACGGTTTTTAGTAAGATCCAGTTCTGGTAGCAACTAGGAAAATAAGCAGAAGTTTTTGATTTTTTTTTAATAAGTACGATGTTTATACATTAATTTTTGTTTCTGTGTGAACTAAATTTGCTGCTTTAATCTAAAACATTCTGTCAAGGATCTTCTTATAAGTCAAAAGGCAGATAATAATTTTGTAAATGTCACCTATATTTACTATCAGAATTTTCAGAGACTTAAGGTCAGACTTTCTTGTTTTCTCTTCTTTTCAAGTGAATACCTAAATTTTTCTGTATGGAATCTGTAAAACAGCAGTTTTCTGCCTTTTTGGGTGAAAAAAATTGAGGAAGCAATAATGAGTAATTTGCATATGGGCAATGAACCAGATAAATTTAACAGGTTTCCTTACGCAACAATGTTGGAAATACTGGAATCTTCATACACACAAAAATCATATTAATATAGCCTTAATTAAAATTAATACTACTAAAGTTACCCTTTGAGTAAGTACAATGGAAATAATTTCTGTACAATAATTTCTGGTTCTGAAAGCCAGCTAATACAAATCTAAAGTAGTCTATTGTGAATTAAGAGTAATTAGAAATGAAATTATCTTTCAAAAAGAGTTAAGCATTTTACTTCCATGCAGTAATGTATTCTTTAGTACAGTTTCTAATCTAGTTTCACATGACTTGTTCTCAAAAATTAAATTTCAACATAGTTTTCATATGCACTTTGCATATTATGTGTTTCTCTGACATAGTCCACTAAATTTTTTTTTTAAAAAAAAGTTGTAAAATACTGTTCTCTTAAAGTGAAAGCTCATCTTTGCACTAGATCTGTCCTTAAACAAGCAAGTATGTGAGAACAGGAGAATCCATGTCAAGATTCAAGATGCTCTGTCTCCTATAGATTATTTTTTGGTTTAATTTATTAGTATTATATTTCTTGAAAAGTCTCTCTGTCTCTCTTTTTCTCCTGTTCCAAGCAGGTTCTTGGTTTGCACATCAACTCGAATTCCTTGTGTGTTTGATACTATTCAGAGAAAAGATCTGAACTCTAGTTTGAGAAGACAAACAGGTATAAACAGGAACCTGGTACAACATAGGTTCTGTTTTTTTGGAAAGGTGCTGAAAGTCTTTGAAACTTTAAGCGTTCCTACATTCTGTGCTGAGACTTCCCATCGCTTAGTTTTGAAAACCCATCTGAGTTTTACAACGCTGCAAATATAATTAAAGTTCTGTCAAACTAAGTGATCAAATGTATCTCCTTTGACTGATGGTCTTTGAACCTCATTTGTCTTTCCAAACTAGAGAACCCGCTCCTAGGTAAACTTTTATTCATTAATTGCACTCTTTTCCACTTTTTGATTAAGTCCATTGAAGAAACAACACTGTTATTTTGATAGGAGTCAGTGATCTTCAAATTAATCCTTGAATATAGCATGTATTGCTTCTACTAACTGGTCCAAATAGCAAATTTCCTGTCCTTCATGTGGGGCTGCCTATATTGGGTTTAACTTATTCTTAAATGCTTATTCCTTTCTCTGCAGTTAATCAAGAATTCATTATTTCTGCATCAATATTTTTCTATCAGATTTATTGCTTATTCCTTTTGATTCAATAAATGTCTGGAAATTTATCTCTGTTCTTTAATGAGTCAAAATGAAATTAGCTAACGAGATGATGTATTGAGCATTTAAATTCATTCTATGCTTCCTGCATAATTCTCTATTAAAACCTTCAACAGAAGAGAACACTAAATCCTAACAAAGCTTTTATTAATTCTCATGAATTAAGACAATCGCTTTCTTTGAAGGAGGCAATTCAATAAGACTTAAAATTGAACATTCTGTGGCCTGAAATACAAGTTCAGGGAAATAATAAGAAAAATAAATGAAAAGCTATATTTACTTAATCAAAAGCAAACAGGTTGTACATCTTCATCAGCTGATATAGACAGGATTTAACTCTTAAGCTGTGTACGACTAATTTGTTTCCATACAACTACTTGACTATAGATTCAGGGATATTTGCAGCATGTTGCCAGACGTATCACCTATTAAGGAATATAACCAAATTTGAGGCTTTTCTATGCAAGTCCAGTTCCAAGTTGTATTTGCTTATTTCAGTGTCACATACATACATTGTAATTATTTATGTGTTTCATGAAGATAGCAGCATAACATATCTCTTTTAAGATACAAAATGGAAAGGCTGAAGAAATTGGGGAAAATATGTAATGCTTTAGTAGAACAAGCAGGTTTTAATAATTTTTCCCTGATTAACTGCCAAATTTATGAGGCATCTGGGAATGAAATCTTAAACATGCTGCTACTGAATTTATACTTGAAAACTATCTTGGGATTTGCTTCCTAATCATTAAATATGATTTATAGGTGTTAATTGGAATGTATAGCTGTACTTTCTGAATGACCTAATTTCTAACAGGAGAGTTTATAGGAAACACTAGAAAAACTGTGAGGTAATTTTAGAGAAGTTTGGTCTGGAGTTCTAGGGAGGTGAAAACTTGGCAGAAGCTGTACAAAAAGTCACCATCAAACTTGCATATTACAATTTATAAAGTTACCGTGGCTGTAATGGACTGTAATCCAAATATTTACCTTTCTGTGTTTGCCTCCTATTAGAAGTATAATGCAAGTGGGACCTCCATAAAAGCACTGTATCTTAACAGCAAGTATCAAAAGTCCAGTCACACAGTTCTTGTGTGTCAGTTACACACCTGATTCAAAAAGGCACATTTTTTCCTGAGAAATTTGTGCTAAAAGCAATTGTGCAGAAGCTGGGAATGTGATACTATTTCAAAAAAAAAAAGAAAAAAAAAAAGAAGTTTGCTTGATACACATAGCTACTCTTGGAACTCCAAGTAGAGAGAAGAAAAGTTGGTGCTGGTCCTTTCTATTATATGATAGTCTCTTGAAACTTTTGTTGAACTTAAAATGCCACTACCTGTACAGGAAGAAAAAAAAATTACCTGGTACACCTAGCTGATTGTAATTTAAACCCACGATGAGTGCTTCTGTTGTAAATAACATTTTTTTTCCAGCCAAAAGGAAGTGGTTCCTGTAGCCCAGTCCCTGCAATCACTGTTTTGGCTTTTCTCTCTCAGTTGATGTGAAAAAGGCGAGTGAGGTCCCCCCTTGGTAGCAGTGGCAATACAGGTTTCTACATATTTGCAGGTTCTGGCAATTATGGCTAATGGGTAATATTTTTCCATGACTTATTTGAGGTTGATTCATCTGATAGTTATAAAGCGAGCTATATCTGAAACAGCTTTCATGTCTTATCACATAACCACCAGGAAAACAGTTTTCTGAAATTTATAAAGGGTTGGAGCTGTGCAGCCCTCCTTTGACTGGATCTTAAGGTAACAGCTGTTTTTCCAAATCCCGTTAAAAGAGCTGACTACTTGTACTCAGCACATTTGAAATGTTTCTCTGAGACTTTCTATTGCAACAGCAGATTAATTAATAGTGCAGCTCTTCTACTGTAAAGCCTTTTTTTCTCATGACCGTGAAGTGTGTAAAATGAGGTAAATCTCCAAAATATCCACATAATCTATAACTAAACCTCAACATTTCCTTATAAGGCTTAGCAGGTTCTGCACATTCCAATAACTTCCATCTCTGGGAAATAAAAAATTGATGCATTGCAGGAAAATATAGCCTGTGCTTTTCTCTGTGAAAGCTTCAATTTTAGCCCTTACTGACAACTTACTAATATATTATTTTAACATGTCCTTTGATGTTAGACTTTGTATGAGAAAAAAATAGACTTTCCCACATAACCAGAATCAAACTTCAGCTAATATCTACTTTGGTTGGTAGCTTTTTTTCATCTGAGTACAATTGGAATTTTTTTCTTTGTCTCATTTCTTTTTTATAATCTAGCATGTCCTCATCCTCTCCTTGATTTTTAACCTTGGACAGGTGAGCTAGCTACACAAGTAAACTGGAATATAAAAGCTAGAAATAAAAATTAACTCTGGTATTCTGCTTATTATTCACTTTATTATTAGTTTCTTTTCCCTACTTAAGAGTGAGTGATATAAATAGTGACTACTGAGGGTTAGAAGACTCCTTTCTTCTAAATGACAGAAATAGAACCAATGTCAGAAATAGCAGAATAGATTGTTGTAGAAGGCAATGCTAATATTTGACACTCAGGAATTTTCAAATTTTAAGCTTACTATATTTGTGATAGTCTGCTATTACAAATAATATAAAAGAGAGCTTTCAATCTCTGCCTTGTCTTTATGTTTGTCTGTCTGACTTTTTCTTTTCCAAGTGGAAGCCAAGTTCTCTCATGTTTGCATCCATGTCCATGATATAAATCTATAGTGTTTAGATTTTGAAAGCCTGCAGATCTTGAAACTTAGTATTTTCTAATTCAAGTTAACAAATTAGCCCATGCTTGTTCAACAAATAAAAAGATCTATTTCACAGTGTATTGACACTGAAATGCAAAGAAATTTTGTAAGGCATGTGAATCAATCTGCCTAAATATTTACAGCCTTAATGCACCCTGAGTTTATGGGTGTGCATACTGAAATGAGGTAATTATTTTAAATAGCACCTATGTGTTTTTAGCTAAAGAGGCTGTGAAATTACATTTCCTCTGAATTATTACTAGGTTAGTTTGTATGGATTGAGTAAATATACAGGCTGCCAGAGACCAGAGGCAGCAGAGGAAGCAAATACCAGTCATGTCTTTGCATCATGCTGTTGTGGGGAGAGGAAGGCAGGATGATGAATTTCACACTGTTGTGAATACTTGATTGGAGTGTTCTGTAAAGTGGATTATTTGAGTTTCAGTTCGTGCAGGTTTTGAAGATGACAGGCTACACCAGAAATGTAGACTGAGAGAGATCTCTGGAGGTCCAACCTCCCGCTTAAAGCAGTACTAACTTCTAAGTTGAATATGATTGTTCAGGCCATTGATTAACCAAGGTTTGAAAATCACCAACAATAGAGATTACAAAGCCTCTCCTAACAAATTTCTTCCTTGTATTATGAAGAATATTTCTTTATAGCTAACTGGAATTTCCTTTAGTGCAATTTCTGACTATTGCCTCCTGTCCTTTCATGGTGCACCTCTGGAACAAGTCTAGCTCTGCAAGCCACATTTAGGCAGCACAAGATAACAGCTCTTCCATCTGCTCCTCCAGAGGACTTTTCTATTTTGAAGATATGTCTTGTGTTGTTTTGGGGGCCCAAAAATAGTCTTGCTATTCCAGATGTATTCTCATGATGCCAAGTGGAAAGAAATAACCATTTCCTTTGCCTGCTGGCTATGTTATGGCTAATGCAGCTGGGTGTGTGGTTTCTCTGCATTGCTGCAAGGACATACTGCTGACTCATGTTCAGCTTCTCCCTCAGATCTCCCTCATTCTACAGAGCAATACAGACAGACAGTTCCCAGCCTATAGCAATGAATGAGTTTATTCCCTCCCACATACATGGGTGTATTTTTCTGAGATACAAGAAAACTTATGGTTATTCTGGCTTAAGTAGATCCACAGTTAAATCGCCATAATTTGTAAGAAAGAAAAAAAATCAAAACCTGATGTCATTATAAGCATTCATTTACTTCCTGTTAAGGATTTCATACTTACTAGAATTACAAGTGCATCACAGCAAAGAGACTTCTACCCAAAAAAGTGTTGATAATAATTGATTTTGACTATGTGGCCATGCAATAAAAAGGGCCCTTGGAGTGTGCAACTTTGTACAGCAAAAAGACTATGAATATTAGTATTTGTATGGAAAGGTACCACAGTTAAATTATCCCATTTGGTGTAAGCAAGAAATTCTTCCAAAGAGTTACTACAGGTGTCAAAAAATTAATTCTCTTAGCACTAGTAAAAGGGCTTAATTAATTAATTCACTGTTGTCACAGTTATCACGGGAAGATCATGAATATGAAGTGGATTTTTTTAACTAAACATACTCTCAGGTGGTTGCTGTTTTCAGCTGTTGGTTGTAGTCAGATGAAAGCATATAAGTTCTTGGACCTGGAGTTCTTGGTCCTGCTGTCCTTGTAGAAGAGGCTCCTTCATCCCACTGTTTCTTGTCAGAATCCTATTATGCAGACTCCTAGACAGCATCTAGGAGACAACAATAGAAAGTTGTGCTGCTTGGAATTCATATTAGTGTGATTATCCAATAATTGACTAAAAAATCCAATAGGGACTAAAAAATCTGCTTTTGGTTTTGGTTTTGTTTTGGGTTTTTTTAATATTATTTATCTGCATCCATCTATCTCAGCAGTGATTTTTGCATGGCTGGACTGACATGTCCTTTGCTGTAAATTATTACAATGACATTTGTACTTTGGGATAAGGGAATACTAACAGATGGATGAAAGGAACTAAGTTTCCTTTGAATATGTGTCAGTTTTTCAGCCAGGTATTTAAAAAGAGATGAGGGCCAAATTCTACCCTGGTTCCGAACTTGTTTTGTGATAATTTCATCAAGGTCACAAGACTTGCCTCTCTGTGTGTGGAGGGTGAACTGTTTTCATACAGAACATTAGTCCTGAAAGAAAGAAACATTCTATTTACACATATAGAAGAGGTTTCAAGTCTTCCAGGAAATGTGTTTGAAAACTATTTACAGTATTAGTATGCAAATTATATATTACACACTAAATGGGAATCTTGCAGCAGAGTACTCTGACAGGCATCTCACTGTTTGAACTATGGTAGTCCAGTTAAAAAAGCAACACAAAAAGAAAACACAGCTGGATGTAATTGTATCCACATACTTATTATGTTAATGGGGGCATATGAATAAAATGAAATGTTGTCCAGCAAAGGTTTTCCCACAAAGACTCTGAGTTATTTTAGCGAACTGTTTAAATAATGCAAGCTTTTGTGTTTGTTTTAATTGAAAAGATGTTTGATATTTATTCCTAAAAATTGACAGATGAAGCGTGACAACAGCAGAGCAACAATAAATCCCAACTCATATTAAGTATCATTTTAATATATATTCTTCAGTTGAGAAGAAAACATGAATTGTGGCCCCCAACTATTTTAGGTACTTCCAGTGATAATAACTTAAATCAAATTATGAGAACGGTATTGTATAGTGCTGGTGATATATGTCTTAAACTCCTATTGTGACCCCACTTGTCAGAGTAGTGATACACCCTTTAGCTGCCTTCCCTTTTGCACTGAAGCTTCCTGACACTTTCCTGCCTGTGTGTTCCTGCTGCTGCTCTCCTGTCGGCTCCTCTTCACTCACCCCTCGTTCCAGTTTCTGCCCTCACAGCCTCTCATGAGTGCCCCTGCTGAAGTACGCCACAGCAGCTGTGCTTCAAGCATGAGAGGTTTTGGTAAGAATCCACTAGATTCTTGCTACGAGTCCAGTGAGTGGTTGTAGTAAGAATTCACTAGATGCTCTAGAAGGTCAGTATTGGGTTGGGTCTCTTTCCAACCAGCAAAAGTTTCAGCCTTGTTTCATTCCTAAAAATCTCACAGAACTTTTTGTTGTGTCCCTTGCATCAATCTGCACAGCTCTGGTGTTTAAGTTACCTGGGGAAGGGGCTAGGACTGTTCATACCAATTTAGTTCTGGTGGACTTAAAATCTTTGAAAATAAGAGGATTCGGATGAGCTTTATGCTCCCATTTTTGGCTTTTTTTTCCCCTCTGCATTTTTAGAACATGCTTTTAATAAACCATAACTGAAAGCTAAACAAATAACAGTTTTTGCCTTATGTAAGTGTGCCTGCTGTTCACATGGCTGCATTCAAGGGCTGTAGATACTGTTAAAATCTAGTGTCTTCTTCACTGCCAGTTGCTGCCATAATCCTAAAGTAGATTAATTGTTTTATTTTTAACTTTATATATCACTATACTGCCCTATGAAATTGCTTTCTGCCTTTAAATTGACCATCATGTAGAATTTTGTATTTTTCAACCTGTGATTGTCTTTGAGAGTTAGAAGTTATTCTGAACTAAAAAACTATCATTTTTGTTCACAAGAACAAAGTGTTCCTTCCCAAATGTATCATGTCAGATTCAGTCTTGTGAATATCATCTAAGTGCCTATTTTCATTCTTAGTGACGAGGAACTGTTTATACTCCAAATGTAATATGATCAAACAACAGGCATTATTGTATTAGTTTAAAATAAAAACTCATTTACTAATTTTAAAATAATGCTGGATAAAAAAATAGCCTTATTTAAAATATTTACCAGAGATAAAGTATTTGTTTCTTGGCTCTGCCTATATGAGAAATGTTTAAAATTTTTGTCTGAAGATTTACAACCACATCAAGCATTTTAGATCATGATAAGAAAATGAAGCTTGTATGATTAGTATGATAATAAGTCCAGCTTGGTTGTCTGGCAAAAATATTCTACACCTAGCTATTCTTGCTAAAAAGCCAAACAACCTACTTCCATTAAAAATCTGCTCCCACTAGAGAGCAGATTTTTTTACTTCCCACTCTCAGTGACAAATGAAATCCCTCTAAAATCAATAGGTCAAACTCACCTGAGAGCATAACACCTATTATTAGTTGTTTCCAGCAATGGGTAAAGAACAGATTTCTGCAGAGTTTGTACTTAGAGGGAAGTGTCAAAGGAAGATGAATTAGAAGAAACTAGAGGACTTGTGTCCTTTGGGAAGCTACAGAGTTTTGAGAATGAATCTTTGAAGGCCAAATCAGAGGTGTTGAGTGTCATTCTGTTTAGTCTGCATGTCTTTCAGTACTTTCAGCATAAAGATATACAGTGAAGCTTGTCCTAAAAACCATCATAGAGTCCAGCAAACAAAGCTGAATAGCAACAGATTCTCTCTGACAATAAGCCAGATAAAATGGTACTTGAGATGTTTCCTTAGACTGTGTGTTACTTAGGTTTCAGGCACTATTGCAGAACGACATGAAATTATTATATGCCTCTGCTTATTTATTTTCTTAGCCTTACAAACTGAGGAGGAGTATGTCAATGAAAGTAATATGGAGTTTCTTCCCAGTTTTTATCCTTGTGCTGTCCTTTCTTTTTCTTTTAATAGCCCGGATGTGTGAACACTACTGAAGTGGATATAAAAAAATCTTCAAGAATGAGAAATCCACATAAAACAAGAAAGGTAAGTACTGTTATTATATTAAAAACAGGAGGTGCAGGTAATTTATAGCATGAAGTTCCATAGTTTCTTAAAATATTTTTTCTTACAGCTGCAAAAAACAAATATGTGAACATATGTTATTATTTCATAAGCTCTTAAATGAATTGCTATTAACAAATTTGCTAAGTAAATGTTATCAAATAAGAAATGCTTTGGAGAAATACACAGAGAATATGAATATGGAAATAAAATTCATTTTTGCATGCTTTATTTATGTTGTTTAGTAGATTGAATAAAGCATATTAAAATGTTTCTGCCAGTAATTAAGGAAAAATAAATTAAAAATGCAGTGTGAACTATAACAACAATTATTCTTCTGCTGGTCTTAATGAAAAGGATGTCTCTAGTTTACAATTATGCCCCAAATGGATGACCAGAAATTGTGGAGAAAATAAGATTAATCTAAATTAGAATCCAAACATTCTTTGTATCATAAAAATGTAGATTGACTCCAACTTTAAAGTACTCCATTTGAGGTATGTTTTCTTGTCAACCCATTGGAATATATGTTTTAAAACAGAAATAGATTTAGAGAAAGTTTCAGTTTAGTTTATTTATATTAGTGAAAGATCCAGATTATCATAATATACCAAGCAGCAATTGCAAATTTGGGAGTCATCCAAATAATAAATTGTGATAGTCTACCTTTCATGATACTGTTTCTTTTTTTCTTACTGGTCATTGCCACTTACTGTAATAGCTGTTTTTCCGTGTTGTTCCCCATGTTAGTATGCTGTTAATATAGAGAGACAATAAAAACAGATCCTGTGTTCTACGGCATTATGAAATTGTGGGGGTTTGGAAGTCTTTATTTTACATCATGTTACAGAAGCAATATTTTATCTGTGTGCATGGCTTATTTGCAGTTCCTCAGAAAAAGATGATCTTGGGTAACTTCTTGAGCACACTGTACTAAAACATCACATTTACTATGAGTATATGTAGAAAGCATTGTCTGAAAGCAACTATCATTGTTCCATATTTTTTTGCGTAGTCTGTCTATGGCTTACAAAATGACATTCGAAGTCACAGCCCTACCCACACACCAGTACCAGAGACCAAGCCACCTACAGAAGATGAACTACACCAAGAGGTTTGAGAAACCACTACACAGATGTACTTTTATGTGAATATTTTAGGGAAGTAGGTATTAAACCAAAAATTATTGTAACTGAGAAGTCTTTCAGCAAGCTTTTAGTAAACCTTTTCCCTGTTTCAGGATATATGGATTTAGGTATGTAATTTCTATCAAAACTAATGAGATAAACCCTGACATTTTTTGTATTTTTCAGTAAGCAGTTAAAAGCAGTGGTTCTTTGCATAGCTAAGACTGTTAACCCCTTTAGCAGGAGACAGCTTGCTCTTCCTTTTCACAATGATTTGAGATTTGAGGATATACTTACCTCTCCGTGCACACATATATGGGATCACACATTTATCTACTGTGTATGCTTCATTAATCTTTCTTGAGGTGTTAGAATTGGGAGAACGTAAATGTCTGAAGAATTAGTAGTTCTCTTCAAAAATCTTAAAAAAAAATGCTAATTGGATTTCTGTTGATGAAACTTTAGGGAACGTGTTATATTGGGTCCTTTTTTTTTTTTTGTTTCTGTATGATCTTTTCTCTTTGATGGAAAATTCCATTTATTTTAGAACTACACTGGTGAAATGTTGTTTTAACTCAGATATATTTATCTAATGTGCTCTGGGATAAAATAAGGTTAAATTACAGCCCCTAATAAAAAAGGTATGGAAATAGAGTCAAGCAATGAATTACTCATAGCTCTCTTTGCCTTCCTTTCTTGCAGATTAAGCACTGGCAAATGCAATTAGACAGACATAGATTAAAAATGTCAAAGGTTGCAGAGAGGTAAGTATATTGTCACATCTTCTGGTTTTTCAGTTAGACTGATATTTATTGGGAAAATGTCAGTATGAAATAGCTTCAAAGAGAGACAAGAGAGCTCAGGTGTCAGAAATGACTGATGGCAGTTTACTTTAAGTGTGAAATATGACGACCTTTTATTGATAAAAGATGACCCAGGTATTCCATGATACATTTTTGATAAATCCAAGAGTCACTGAAAGAGCCTTTGACCAAGTGGTGACAAATTTCACCTTGCATTGGCAGGGAGACTAAAAGAAATAGGTCTGGGGTTACTATTTTGGTATTTCAAAAGGGCAATCCCTGACAAAGCAAGGGCAGAGCTGACTGGATGAGGAGCTCAGAGCTTGAAAAAGTGAATCTGAGCTTACTTTGGGTCAGAGGATCTTTCTCCAAATACAACCAAAATTTCTCAGGAACGGGCTAGAAAGCAAATAAAACAAAAACCCCATTAGAAAGACTAACTACAGCTTAGATAAAGAAGAGGTAGAGAAAAGGAATGCTCTGTTTTACACATAAAATACAGAGATAGTGAAAATAGCAGGAAATCAAGCTGCATAAGATTTAGTAAAGGAAATTCAGCCAAATACAACTTGTTCTTCATCCTCTCATACATATTAGTATGTGTGTCTACTTATATATGTGTATATATATACATACACATACAAACATATATAAATACATATCTATACAAAGAACAGGTTAAGAAATTTTGTTTACTGATCAGTAAAAATAGAATACAGACTGAATATAATATAAATACAAATGAATTGAGAGAATATCTGTCCTCACTTAGTTTTTCAATAATTATGAGGCAAAAAAAAACCATGGAAAGTGAGAATAAGGACATGAAAGATGTAAATTACCCAAATACAAGCAAAGTTTTTAGTGTGTTCAACTGAGTCAGACCAATTCATGAATACTGAAGAACTTGGGAAAAAAGTGGGGTTTTTTTTGGAAAGCAACTTGTGAGAAGTGCCATTTGGTTAGGAAATAATAAAAATATTAACTGTATTTAAAAGAGGAAAAAAAGGAGTCCCGGCAGCTGCAGGGCCAGTAAATATGACCCGAATAGCATGCAGTGTTTTAGAACAGATTTTAAAGGAACTGATAATTAAAACTGTAGGAGTATAAAACATGTTCCATTGTAAAAGCAAGTGTGCATGGAAGAGGCTGCTTGATTTAATTTATTAGTGCCTAAAGGAGTCCTAAAGGAGCAGTGTTGAAATATTAGGGAAGCTTGTAGTTTCTTTTATTCAGCTCTTGATAAGACCTCAGCCACCCCTCCTTCTTCAGGAGTCCGTTTTTAAATTGTAGAGCAAACCTATTTTAGCCTGAGCCTGTAGCTGACTTTTGAGTGTGTGCATACCTGGTTACCTTGACTTAGTTAATGAAGAGAAGTTGTTAACTGGGGTAACCTGACCGGGTTTCCTCACCTCCTGACACGCCAATGTTTGATGCTTTTGTTTTCCTAGTCTATTAGCTTATACAGAGCAGTATTTGGAATATGATCCTTTTCTTGTGCCCCCTGATCCCTCAAATCCTTGGATATCAGATGACACCACTTTCTGGGAACTGGAGGCCAGGTATATAATTTTATTTCTTCTCTCAGAGTAAGGGGATATAATACGCTTTTCTTGAAACATGAAGATTTTGGACAGCGGAATTGCAGGAAAATACTGAGGCAATGAAGCATCCTTTTGGTCTTTCCAGCTTTACAGTTTTGTAAGATGGAAAGAGCTATGGATTAATAAATCTGTGTAAAAAATTACAGTAGCCAGTTTCCAGTGCTTCAGTGTGGGGAAAAAAAGACACCTTTTAGAATCCAATAACATTTCCTAGTAGCAAGTCCTAATTTTTCTATGTAAATGCATGAATATTGTCTTCATCTTGTGTAAGTACTAACAGCCTGGTTGCTCATCTCTGAACATTGCACAGATATAAGCAATCTGGAAGGTGAAAAACCTATGCTTGAATTTTAGGACTTACTTAGTCTAAATTATGAACACAGGGTATAATAATACTGACGTATTGCTGATTTTGTGTTCTGTTGCTTTCTTTTTCTTCTGTAGCAAGGAGCCAGGACAGCAGAGGGTGAAACGGTGGGGGTTTGGCATGGATGAAGCTTTGAAAGACCCTGTGGGAAGAGAGCAGTTTCTCAAATTCCTGGAGTCAGAATTCAGTTCAGAAAATTTAAGGTAAATGAGAGGGACTTTGTAATAGTTTGTAAAATATAGTGGGGTTTTCTTTTGTCTGATACCTTTTCATTTTTTGACACCTTCAAAAATTTTCCTGTCTTACCTTTCAGAATGCATTCATGCAGACTGCTGTCTGCTCCCATATTCAGGCTGAGGGAAAGATTGATACAGTTAGCAGAGACTCACATGAAACATATCTTCCCATGCATGTCCAACTTTTGGTCAAACACCCACGTAAGAGCTTTTCTCTCAGCTCATTTTATTAAACAGATTTAAAGCACTGACCCATGCAAGTCTGTTCAGTATCTTCTATTAAGTCAAATATTATGACAATGGTAGCATTTTAAAAAAAAAGTACAATTTGTTAAATTCTATGATTCTATCAAATAAAGGATTTAAAAGTAAAATTCACAGACTTTCATTGTTGGTCAGTATCCGGGGATCATTGGTCTTTTGAAAATCTCCATCAAGATTCTATTGCTTGTGGATCTGACACAACAGAAATAGTGCGACAGCTAGCATTCAAATTCCTTTTTAATTGCAAAATGGACTGCTAGTGTATCGAGCTTAATTTTTTTTTAAAAAAATAAGTATATATAGAGATTTAATTTTAAGTGAGGAAGAACAATTATTTAATTTTGAAAAATGATAGTTCATCCAATAGCATGTTTTGTTGTCACTGTTTTAAGGAATATTTTGCTAAGAGTTACTTCAGAGGGATTAATAACAGCCTTTCTATAGATAAGGAAGTCGAACAGTACATAGCACAAAAGTACATACAACATATTTTTCTCTTTATTCCACCTTCTTGTCAGATGTCATCTATATCACTTCCCATTCACCAATAGTATGAGTATAAAATCTTGTATGAGTATAAATTCTAGAACTCAGAAAAACCCTTATCTACTTTTTTTTTCCTATGCCAGTTCTCACTTCAAAGTGGTACAGCAAAGCTGTTCATACTGGTTACATTTATGTAGCATCTTTAAAGGGGCATTTAGCGTTTTGTGGTGTTGATTCGTAAATGCTGAGTAATTACACAGACCCCCTTGTTGTTAAATTCAGTCTGTCAACAGAATAATTGAAGATGGGCTTTTCTAAGTTGCTGATCACGTTCATAATCAAACATTGAATTTTGCATCACAAATCTATATTGGATACTCTAAACCTTACGATATTTTTCAAATGATTTTTTTTGCCATTACCCCATGGAAATATGGCCTAACCTGTATCTGCATGTTGATAACTTCATTAGTGACAGATACTGATATTTTTATTTAAAAATCCAAGTGGTAAAATGAGATTTTAGATATCAGAATAATACCAAGAAAAGGAAAGGTAATTTTTTTATTTAAAGAACATTGTGGTAATTCCTCATGCAGAGCAGCTGTTCAAACATTAACCTATCCCGCCCAATATGTGCTGCAGTTTCTATGCTTTTCTGTGATTAATTTGTCTCTCTGCCAACTAGACTGTTACCTGCATAATCCCTAGCTCTTTCTTCTAATCCTGTTTACAATGCTAGCCACAGGCAAACTGCAAGCCACCGATCCAGAAAAATTCCCTGGAGAAATTTGTTCAGAGCTTATTCCTTGACATGCCTTTTACTCTTTTGACTCTCTATCTAGATTCATATATTACCATTATAAAATATAATATCTGAGCAACAGCAAATATGAGTTTAAAGGCTGTCTCTGAGAAGGATCAGCCAGGGGATGAAACTTGCACTGGGTCCCTGGATTCGAGCTACCAAGCACAGCGCACAGGATATGGCAGGGGGCTGCAGGTACTCGAGAGAGAGTCAGTATTAGTTGATTAGAAGTCTTATACCTTGCTTTGGTGAAAGAAATCCCCAAAATGTGAAATTATAATCTACCAGATACACTGTTTGTGTTCAAGTGTGATTATTTTATGTAGCTAAAAATCCCTGTATTACTGTTTGATTAGGTTGGACTGAGAGTGTCTAAAATGGCTCAGATTCTCCATTCTTAGTAGATATAAATCCTGTTTTAAGAAACAGAATGGGGATGAACAAATGAGCTGAGTTAAAACTAAGAACTGTGCAATGATTAGGAATGCAACCAAGTTTCACCTTATTACTTTGTATCTCTGTGCTTTTTTGCTTTGCCTGTAAATTGGGATTAATAGTATGTCACCCTCTAAAGGTCTATTGTAAAGTATAGCAAAGAATAAACCTGTCTAAGCAGTTCTGTCGGTGCGGTAGCTTCATTACGGTGTGATTGCAGTTTGCCAACACCCAGGTTGGAGTCTGCATTCACCTAATGCAGGCTATGACTTTTAATCTCTTGTTTCCATGCAAATTTTTGTAGGGATTGCTTTGTATGCTACCCACTACACAGTAACTTATGAATTGGATAATAGATTTTTAGAATTCCCACTGCCTATTACAAGAATGGTGACCGTTGTTTAAAATTCACAAGACTTAAATTTGAGCATGATCCAATAGGACCAAGCTTGGTCACAAGAATGTGCAAGGACTAAAATAGGACTTTCATAGAGAGTGAGACAGTGAAATGAATCTTACTGCAGCATGGCACGCAGAGACCTAATTTCTTTCATCTCTGTGGAAAATCCCCATTCCTCTCTGTATCTTTCCTTTGTCTGTAGTGCTGCAGAATTCTTTGGAAAGTTAATATTCATATGCTGACTGTACATTTGCTCCCAAGTGGTTGTTTTGTAGGAACTGCAGCTTGTAAAGATCTAAATGGCTTCAGGCCTGCCAATCTGAAAGCTTGTCCAAGTCATTATGCAGTGTTGCAGGAGATGTGATCGCCAAGGCAGTGATAAGACTGCAAAAGCCTCCGAGATTAGTGAAGGGAGAGTGGTGACATGACATCTTCTATGATGCATGGAAGGAAAAGCCACTGCACCCCTTGCCCTTTCCTTTGATCCTTATTTATTAGCTTCCGTAATGTATGAGTAAATAGGGAAAAGGGGCTTTGAATTCTGGTTATCCAGGGAAAAAAAAAAAAAAAAAAAAAAAAAAGAGAGAGACTGTGAGGAGTTAGCTAGATTCAGATGTTTCCTTTTAATAAATTTTTTCTGACTATCTCCCTGCAAGCTGAGATTTGTGAAGTGTTTATTTTGGACTCATCCATTTAAGTTATAGAAATGTTTTTTACTGGAGATAGAGGTTTCAATTATGTCCTGTAGGAAAAAGAAATAAAACCCCACATATACACTACTAAAAATCAGCAGTGTTGCCTACAAACTGTTTCAGTTATTATGCTTAATTTTATGTTTAACTTACCTCAGTGATTCTGGTTATGCTTTTAATAATACCATAACAGTGCTTTTATTAGAGAAGAGGGAGAATGGTGCAAGATGTTAAGTTTTCTTTTTAAGGCAGCCTGTGTCACTTTTTTGCTCTTTATTCCTGATCCCCACTCTTGATTAATTTAACTGCAAGACATTTCTGTCCTTGCTTATGGTGGAAGAGAGAGTTCTGCATGTTACAAAGTATGACAGTTGATTAACTGTCCTTGATGTCTGTCCTGCAAGTCTGAAGAGAAGTGTTGGCAATGACACTTTCCCACAGAGTATGGACACTGGTAATGTTTATCCTTCACGTTGCTGATTATGAGATCCTGTTTTGTGTGCCAATAACTTGGCTAAAATTTAATCCTCAGGACTGAAATTGCATATGCTTTATTTCTAATTCAGACTCAAGTTTAAAGTCCCAGCAATGTTCTGCAGCTTAGATGAGAAGGAACTAGTTGCAAGATGTAATGGTTTTCTTTGTCATTTTCTTGAAGACCTTCAGCATTACTATGTGTTGAAGCTTGAAGTTGTACTTGGCAAGAAGGTGAACCCTATCAATCAGAGTAGTCGTTCCTGCCCCTTGAAAAATGGCAGCTGATTTTCTTCATGGAGTTTGTGAAGGTTTTTGTTTGCTTTTGCTGAAAATACTAAAAAATCTGTCCTCCAACTTGTTGTGTCACATATGTAGGGTGCAAAGCCCACGTAATTCCCACTTCACTGGCTCCACACTCTGCCTAAACCTCACACTTTTTGTGGAAAATCACTGCAGCTTTTCTGTCACTCTGTATTCCTATGTGCTAAATTTAACTGATTAACTTGATCTGGGATATGCTGATGGCTACATCTGACATTTGGGTCAGTTCATGGGACAGAAGCTGTGTTGCAGCTGTGCTATTTATCTGGCAAGGCCACCCTCACTTTGAAAATAATCCAGCTGGAGGACGTAATCCCCAGATGTCTTCCAACACGTTTTACCTTGTCATGTGGCTGGATGTATGACTATCATATGCTATACACTCTCATCAGCTATATGTCTGGTGTGTGACCCAGAGTGTGGCAGCCCAGATGCTGGGACAGCAGACAGAAGTGAGGTTTACACCCAGCTACTCAGGTCTCTATTCAAATGGTACTGAGAATCTTCTAGAGAGAGTCTCCATGCCAAAAGCAAACCTCTAACAACAGGAGATACAGAGTTTGATGCAAGGGCAGAGAAACAGAGCTCTAGATCCTTCTTCAAAGTAGCGCTAAATCAGTGTATATCCCTGTCCAGAAAATACAGCTGTGTTCCCCCCTCCCCTCTCCTGCCTTTGAACATATTTACAATTGCACACTGTTTGCTGTTTGCTACAGGAGTCTTCCCTTGCTCTGGTCACAGCTTATGAGGCAGAGAACTATAAAAGGGGAAAGGAAACTCTTTGGATTTGAGGCCCTCTGCTGAGGTCTTGCAGACTCCATTTCAACTTCATTTCTGCTATTGGTTGCCATGGAATATTCAAAAAAGTTATTTCTGAAAATGCAAAAGGTGGCAGCCTTATTTTTGGCATTTCCTAACTTTGCATATTTGATTTTAACTCTCGGTGGGAGGAGGGCAGACATTTTTTCTTGAAAGATCAGTAAGTAGCTTAGAATGTTAAAATGTGTGTTGCCTGTAAAGTAAGCAGCCTAGACATAACATACTGCAGAAATCAGCATATTCTTCCCACTTTTACAGAGGTTTCTATATTTAGAACCTCAAATTTTCAGTAAGGTTTCTGAATGCTGACATTAGAAGAATAAAATAAAATTAATTCATCAAAGACCTAGTGATCAGCCTGTAAGAATATGTCTATACAACCTGCATATTCTGTTCTGGAAGCTGAATGTTTCCTCAAATAAGTTAAGTTTATCTCCCATCTATTTCCCCATAATTGAGTATAACCTACTATGTGGAAACAGTTTACTTGCAAAAGAAAATAGCAACCTAAGGCATGTTTGTGATGACTTTCAGAAGTATTGGCAGAGATATAATGGAACAAACAAGAATGTGACAGCTTTGAGCTCAATCCTCAGGATATCTATGGGGTGACAGAAAATGTGTGTTTACAAAGAACATCATTCCCTTTCATGTTGCTTTTTCTTACCTGACTTCGATACACATGAGTAATCAGTCAGTCCCAGAAAATGCATTTGAAGGGGTTAGCACTGCAGGATATACACTTTTAAATGCAAATATCAAAAGCAGCTTAAGGAAACCAAAGTAGGTTGCCCAAATTTGACAGTGAACTGAGTTAGAGTTTGTGAGCTGTGCAGTTTTTAAACTTGAGTTATGAGGCCTCTATTCTTACACATTGCCATCAGATTCTCAGGATATGGCCTCAGGCTCTGTGCAGTTCTCTGTTCAGTTCACATTGTGGTTCATAGAGATAAGTGATGATACCCAGAATTTTTGAAACTGAGGTTCTTCTGTTGCCACAGACTCCCTTTGTGACCTTGGGGAAACCACTGTAAGTTATTACATTATTAATATATTCGCAAAACTGTGACAACCTTATTTCTCCATCTCTTGGACAATCTTAATAGGATCAATAGACAGAAAGATTATGCTTAGATTCTATGGAAATTGAAGGGTGTAGAAATACCTAAAATACTCATCTCAGTAGAGAGAAGCTGACCATAAAGGCTTGTGAGCGATGAGCACAGGCTTCTTCAATCCATGCTACAAAGGAGTGGATTGATTGCCTAAGACAGAATATCAGACTGCTGATTCCAACATAAAATCACAGATTTTTCTTGTTTTAGCATGTTCTAGGTGAAAACTTCACTTATTTCATTTTTTCAAGAGCAAAGAAGAGCATGAGCACTTGATTAATGATTCTACTGAATTGGAAGTCAAGATGCTATATTGTGCCATAGGTTCTGGTTAGCAGTAGAAGATCTGAAGAAGAGGCCTATTCGTGAAGTTCCTGCTCGCGTCCAAGAAATCTGGCAAGAATTTCTTGCTCCAGGTGCACCCAGCGCTATCAATCTAGATTCAAAAAGTTATGACAAAACCACGCAGAATGTAAAGGACCCTGGAAGATACACATTTGAAGATGCTCAGGTGAGTTTTCAATCCTGTTTAGGGACGTTTGAAGTAGAATATTGGCTAATGAAAGCTGTATAAAAAAATAAGATGTATTTGGGAATTAAATGGTAATATTCTGTTTCCCAAAATGTCATTTTGGCAATGCCAAACATTCTTTCTTTCATGAGACCTATGAGTTACTAAAGATCTCCAGGAAACTTCTGTGCCTGCCACTGAGTCAGCAAATTGACTTAAAATGGAGCAAAGCATATAGTGCAGTGAATGTGATATTTTTATGCTCCTGTTTTCTTAATTTTCTTATTCAGTTACATTAAGAGCAAAGCTTCCCCCTCACACACGTTGATTGGTAGTTCTCAAGATCTGCCTCTGAAAGACTTCCCTTGATACAGGCTCAATGTGTGTTCTCTCAACACATGTCCAGAAGTGTTGTCATTTATAGGAGTTATAGGTTCCTATTATGAAAAGAATATGACCCATGTGAGAAATAACATTCTGTAACAGCTTGTGTGGAAGTATCATATTTCATGGATGTATATTCTATACTTTATTAAACTACTATCTAGAGAACATTGGGCAAAGATCCTAAAGATCTGCTCTTCAATAATCAGTATTACAGCAATAAAGAGCAGTCTGTAAATGTCTTATTTGGATTTTTGGGGTCTGGTTTAATCACAATTTGAATACCATCATCAAAAGATACTTTTGACCAGAGCTAGATTTGTGAAAATATTTGTAATTTTGAGACTGGAAGTAAAAGCTGAGAAACCGAAATGGTAAAATACAGATCTTGTTTTTCCTCAAAAGAAAACACAAGTACTTCTGTGTTCAATATGAAACTTCATGTGACTTACAACTTAATATTTCATCTTTGCAAACTTCTGCAAAAAGCAATAAAATAGAATTGGATTCTTGGTAAAAGTAGTAGAAGCAGTACCATCCTCAATTTTTCATCAGCAGCCCAGTGATGAAAATTTAATTATTCATGCAAAGTGAAATGGTGTCAAAAGGAGAGACTTAGATCATATCCCTGTGGAATTTCTTACAGATTGATTATTAGGTCATCATCTTGGGAGTCAGGAAGTGCTGCTGTAAGTCCCAGAAAGAAGAGAAGGGAATTATGAGAATGAGCAACCTATGATGCAACACTAAAGTTTTCATTAGGCACTGTATCATGCCCACTGTTTTGAAGTGCTCTGCATTAAGCCAAACACGCAGTTTTGCATGCATCTGCTGACCCCCTGGAGATTTAGGAATGCAGCATATAGCAAAGCTGTAAGTTACACATACAAACAATTTAGCAAGATTAAAGTTTTTTTTAAAAACATCTTTGCAGTTGAGTCAGTAAAGGACAATAAAATTCCTTGCCAGTATCCAATTTAAAAAAAAAAAAAAAGGTGTAAAATTTCAACAATATTTTACTTCCAGATCTCTCTCATTTAATTTTTTGTCCTTTGTTTATGAAAGACATGGAGTATTCAGTCTTTATGCAAGCAGAAATTTCCTTCCTGGCAGATCTCTGCTTGTTTGATCCAGTTCAGCATCCAACTTGAACCTGGAAGCATCTATTTCTCTGGGAAAAGGGGGCAAACAGTACCTGCCATGTTCTGACTTGAAGCTTTAGGACTTCTCCAGAGTGCCACACCTGAAGTGGCAAGGTTTGGTCAGGAGTAGAGCTCTGCCTCTGCACCAGGCTCTTTCTGGCCGGCCAGGTGGGAAAGAGAAAACTTGTAAGTCGGTCTGGCAGGTGATAGGCCATTGAATTCTGATTAAAAATATTTTGAAAAGTGTTTCTGGGTTTAAAGATGGTGCCACAGAACTCCATGTCAAATGACACCTAAATAAAAACATATCAATTGTACTAAATAAAATCCAGCCTCAATTCCTGACTAATGTGTACATTAGCAATACTAATACAGCTAATTTACTCTTGCTGTTACTTTTGCTGCTGGTTGGGTTTTGCACAGAAATAACATTTTAATACCCATCACAGTCCTTTCTGCTCTCTGCTGCATTGGCTGCTTTCATAGAAACTGAGTGGAATAAAAACTCCCCAAATGAACCATCCTAAGTTCTGAATATACATCAGAATTCCTCTGCTTTGTGCAAGAAACACAATGAAAGGCACTTAGAATAATTTCTAGACTTCTAATAAAACAAAAATTAAAAATCAGCTTTAATTTTACCCTGCCATATTTTTCAAACAAGGTGTTTTTTTGTTTGTTGTGGTTTTTTCCCCATTCACTAATTTTATGCAGTACCAAGCTGAGAAACAGCATTTATTTTACAGCTTATTTGCTGTTTCCTGATTGCTGTGCTACAAATTTCCTATAGTAAAAGGTAGAGTTTAAGTATAAAAAACCCAACAAAATAGCTGATTTGAGTTTTTAATTTTTTAAAATTGAGTTTTTAATTTTTTTTCCTGAGAGTATTTCCTATTCTGATTGCTTTTTCTAAAAATCTCTTTTCTAAAATTTTAACTAGAAGGAAAATTATAAAGTGTCCCACATAATTTTTTTTTTCGTATTTTACAGAAAGGAGAATGCTCCAAAAAGAAAGCTGTATAAACTCCTTGTGTCAATTGTTTTCTGGATAAGGGTTTCCAAATTTTCATATGCCTCTGAA
Organism: Scolopax mira; assembly: GCA_004320125.1. Lineage (NCBI taxonomy): Eukaryota > Metazoa > Chordata > Aves > Charadriiformes > Scolopacidae > Scolopax > Scolopax mira. The sequence goes on from BJBW01001134.1 coordinate 158,595, forward strand.
GGATAAATATCTTGTAAGTTAGATTAGCCTGGAACTGTTTTTCAATTTGCATATGTATTTTCCTTTTTATATTAGCTGGAAAGCAGACTAAACATCTGTCAAAGGATGGTTTCAGGAGTAGCTGGGGGATATCCTCCCTAATTTAAGCACTTATTTGTGGTGCTGAAACAGAATCCTAGTTCCTTTTCCCAGCCTATGAAGTCACAAAAGTATCTCCAAAACCTAATTCAGAAAATCTGATGAGAAAGAATCCACAGCTCCCGATTTAGTCACTTAGATCAACTGACTAACATAAGGGAGGTTTGAAACTGGACTTTAAGCTAAGAGTCAGTCAAAAAAATTGTAGTGGAAATAGGAACTATACATTAAAGAAAGGTGTGCTGTGTTCTTTATACCCAACAGAGAGGTGGGATTTTTGCTTTAAGAATACAGTGCAATTCAGCCTTGGCTTCAGAACTGCAAACTGCTATCCTGTAGGACTTCCTATTCAAAATAGTGTTAGCTGGTATGGTTTCCACAATTAAAACACATGTGACTGCCTCCTGTTTTATGTATGTCTTCTTTTGGGGGAGTAACAGCTCCTTCTTTCCCTTTTAGGAGCACATCTACAAGCTGATGAAAAGTGATTCTTATCCTCGTTTTATACGATCCAGTGCCTACCAGGAGCTGCTACAGGCCAAGAAAAAGGTATTGGTCCATCTTGCCTTTGTCTTGCCACTGTGCAAAGCAGTGGTTATGTTTGCAACAATACTCAGTCTTCTCTCCCCTGTGCCAGTGCAACTGGATATCTGGTAGGTGACCAACTTGGCGTGTTTGGAGGGTCACATACACACAGGAGTTCAATATACATATATGTGTGTATATCCTGCATGTGGGCATGTTTCAATGAGTTAATCTAGCAAAAGTTATTTTTATTTTTACATCCCATATTGTACTGTTTTCTCTGTTACGAAGCACCTTAAATTGCAAAGTGCTTTACAAATACATTAAAACAATAAAATAAAATCCCAGAAGAATAGTCTTTCATGTTTGCAAGTTTGCTTATGTAATAATTGTTGTTCTCTTTATTCCACCTATAAAAGCTACAGAATGTGCTTAGAAACAATCTTATTCATATGAATAACTTCTAATTTCAACTATAAATATTGGGGCCTCCTAATTTTGTTTCTTTCCCTATTATTACATTAATAGTTTTGAGTAGGCTAGGAATCTGACTTGAAAGACTGATCATGTCACACTTTGGCAAACAGAGGCTCATGTCTTGGTATGTAAAGTTTACTTGGAAAAATCCAGATCATGGAATGAGTTCTGAATAGTCACAGCCCAGAGTATGTGGAGCAGTTTGTGCAATGCATATTTATATAACTTTCTATAACTTTATTAGTGGGCTCTAAATAGTAATCACCTAGAATCAGCTGGGAGCCCTTTGCCTTGCAAAATCAGGGCCCTGATTGTGACTGGAACAAGGTAGTTATTAACACCATAGCATTCTATTGTTTATAATGACAACCTAAAATTATATGAAAGTACTGTGTGATTTTGTTTTTTGTTCAAACATTGATTTCTGAAGATCCAATATAGAGAGAGATGTTGAAAATACCAGAAAGCTACAACTGTCCGTGTGAAGTCCTTAAGTTTGTTACTGTCAGTTCATTAACACAAGATGTCCGCTTCATTATTTCTTTTTATTTTCAGTTTTTCTTTTAAATCAAACCAGTTCAATCCCTATGAAAAATTATTTTTGTTGAATATGATATCTGCTTTGCCCATCCCCTGTTTCCCAGAGTCCCATTACAGCTTCATACCTGTGTTTGCTTCCTGATTTATACAAACTTTGTTTTGCAGTCCATTGTTTCATCGATTCTTCTTTTCTACTCCATTTTTTCTTGCTTTTCTTTTCCCCCTCCTTTTTCTTTTTGTTTCTTTTTATTTATTTTATTTTAAATTTAAGTTGGAAAACACTCTGGATCGTCGAACATCTTTTGAGAAATTCACACGCAATGTGGTAAGTTTGTTGCCTCGGAAGACTAGTAAACCTGATGGGACATCCTTCTCCCCTCCCCCTCACTGATCCCTACTTTCCTTTTTTGCTTCTTTACCCTGACAGTTAAAAGTGTATTCATCGCAGTTTGTGAATTTTCCCAGGAATGACAGCTTCATAATGTGCTTTGATTACAATGCCTCCTCCCTAGTTCCTTTCCCACTGACCTCAATAGTCACACATGGAGGAATGGACCTTTGGGAGCCATGCTTTTTGCATTAAGAAGCATGCAATTATTCTCACTTTTTTTTTTTCAATGTAGTAAAGAATCTGTGAAAACCTTGTTGATGTTGTTCCTTTTTCTGGTGCCTTCCAAAATACAAAGTCTAACACAGTTCGAATACATTGGATTTCCTTCCTGTCTCCTTTGTATTTTACTGAAAAAGAGTTTGTCCCTTTTTTTTTTAATTGGCTGCAGGGAAAATAAACAATAATAATTTCCCCATCTTCCTTAATGTCTAGCATCGCTTCTTCAGGACCAAAGAATTCATGCTGGTGATGCACAAGTGGTTCATTGGGATTTCATTTTGATAATGGATTACAAGAACTGATTTTTTTTAATATATAATTTTCTAAATCTGTTTCATGAAGGTAAAAAAATGAAGACTGGTAAATTTGCTGTGGGCATTCTCTTGCCAACTGTCAAAAGATCCACTAATTTCCTGATATGTGGGATTCTTTTTACTTACCCAGTTTCTTTGGATTTTTTTTAACATTGTGAAAGTTCAAACTAAAGAATTCAACGCATTTATTTTTGTAGGGCAGAAACATCCCTATTTTCCCATGCCATAAAAACTGTACACCAACACTGAGGGCGAGCACTAACCTGTTATGAAAAGAGGTAGAAAGATCTTGGATTATACTCAAGTTTGTCTGCATTGTCTGTTGAATTGTGCAGGTGATGCTGCTCTGTGTGTGTGTGTGTGTGTTTGTGGCTTTTTCTGTGACCTGGTTAGTGGAGCTGTCTGCATTGAAATTAAAAATAATAAGAGCTTTCAGCAAAGATCATGGTTTTTGTTTTTTTTAGTTTTGAGGTAAAGAGAAGCAGTTCTCAGAAACTGCCTCCCATACAATAAGGCTCAAGAGTTTTAAATACATACATTAAATGCTTAAGCATTTAAAATATATACATATACATTCTAGTAATCAAAAAAAGAAAGAAATGCAGTGAAAGAACAAAGTTTTGTGAGGCTGTGGGGCTATCTCCCATGTTAAAACAAAACTGTAATTCTTTAACTACTTTCTTATAGGTAAAGGCTTCCTGTAATATGCTTTGAATCCACTGTTATCAGGAAGAAATTTGGATTCAATGGGACAAAGTCAGTAAAGGACACTAAAAAGTAAATAAAAAGCCACAAAGGAAACTATCCTAATGTTTGAAACAAAAACCCCTATATTTTGCATGGTGGTGTTGCCATAGCATGTTGCAGTGTGATTTGTGTGCTGTCTAAGCAGGTTGATCAATAAAACAACATGGTACATAATAACATTATACATTATAATTACATGGGGGGTGTTTCATATGAAGTTCCATATTAAGAAACAAGTAAAAGTGTAGAAAGTAAGTAGCACATCTGGGACCTATGAGAGCCAGGCTCTTTCCCAGTCACAGTGCCTGGCAAGCTGCAATGACTGCATTTATTCATTGGAGTTTAAGCAGCCCGCAGATCAGGGATTGGTTATGATAAAGAGTTAAGTAAACAGCTGGCTATAAGGAGAGAAATAGCAAGCTGCAGACAGGTGTGAGAATACAGTGCAAAAAGGGAAAAAGGGAAGACCGAGTGAGAAGCACTAAAACAACTCTCCAATTATCCCTCTCAAACCATCAGCTCCGTGCACAAACACCGGAGCGCTGTGTCCTGCAGTCGTGACGGATTTTCCTCCTGTGCTAATCTCAGGGCAGAAGGACCAGAATAGCAGGATGCCAGAGATGCAAAGCAGGCCAAATAAACTAACTGTGAGCTAGAAATGAAACAAGGATCACTGGGTATGAAGCACTAGTACTTCTTCAGTAGAAAAAGGTGATTCTTTTTTATTCACAGAGCAAGCTATAAAATGGTGGTTTTGCTTTTCTTCAAACTACCACCTGTGAATCCGGGTGGAGTCTGTCAAGTCGGGTCATGTCACCGCTAGATCTATATTCTCCATTAGATCAGCAGCTTTGAAGCTTGCAAATTAATCCAGCATGTTAGGATGCTCAAGTGAAAACCTTTTCTCCAAGAAGACTGAATTCACACCACCCACTGCCCCAGGATCCTTTGCCACCAGGCATCCTTGTTCTTCCATTCTTGTTCTTGATTATGTATGAGTTCATAATATGTAATTATGTACCTTGGTATGGGCGTTCCAAACAGCAGGGATGAGGAAAACGTTTCTCAGAATATCCTATGGTGTACTGATTAAATTGTTCAACTGTGAAGTGAGGGACTGTGATATAGATCTGTTCTTCTGATTAATATAGAAAGTAGGTGTGAAATAGGTCTTCTGCAACCTGGATAAACACCGTCATCTCAGAATGATTTAGTAAGATGAAAATTGTAGTTTCTCTTCTCCTCTGATGGTTTAGAAAATGTAGACTAATTTTCACTAGTTGTTTTCTCACTTATATCAAACTGGGTTTGTATTGAACTAAATTAGACCTCAAGTTTTTTTTTCCATTTTAAGTGTTTAAAAGAACCCAGTAACCTTGGTTGTGTCTAGGGAATTGAACCTGAGAAGATGACCTTGTAATTTGTAACCTGATTTCTTAAGACGGAGACTATAAGAGGCTCCTGATCAGTGATGATGAAAAGTGGGTTATACCTGCTACAAAAGGCATTTGTTAAACTAGAAAGCTTAGAAGCTTTTTAAGGGCAATCCATCTATATTGTTCTTTGAATTAAGTGGAAATAACCTAATATAATGAATCATTATTCTGGTCTGATGGGGAAAAAAATAAAAGTGGAGCTATATGCGCTAAAAAAACCCAAGGCTCAGCTCTGCATTTCTTTGGCTTTGGAGACTTTTCTTTTGAGAAAACTTTCAATAAATTGGTGCACTTTATGAAAACCCTAAATGCTCAACCTAAAAACTTTGGCTATTTAGCTTGCTCTGTAGATTTTATATTGTAAATTATTAATGCCTTTAGTAGTCCACAACAGACAATATAAATAGTGTTAGAAACAGGTCTGCATTCACTTACAATATAGACAAAGTAATAGCAAATTGGCATTTGCTATATGCAGTATTTATTACCAAACAGTTTATAGTTTGCCTCTAAGTACTAAGCACAGCTGTTCTTGGTTTGCCTCACTTATTCACATTCCTGGGTATTGTGTGAAAACATAGAGCACATATACTTTAGCACTACTAGAATGATGCCTCTAGATAAGTGCATTGCCTTGGAGCAACACCAGCAACCGCAAGTGTCACAGCTCTGTCTCAGGAGCACATGGAGTGGTGACAATGTGTGCTCTGTGGTCCCCTCTGGCCAGCTCAGCCCCTCACATTCCTCTTTGGGAATAATTAAGGTCTGTCACCTGCAGCTCCCCAGGGAAATGAGGAGGGAAGCTAAAAGGACGAGCCAGGAAGCAAGACAATCTCATTGCTTGCCATGGTAGTAAGAGAGGAAAATCAGCTGTTTCTGTGGCATTTGAAAACTGAACTTCTTTTGAGGAATTTACATGGTGAAAAAAATATCCATATTTAAAACAAATATTAAATTAAAAATAAATCTACAAACAGGAAACTTCCTCTAGCTCAAGTACTGACATCTGCATTACAGAGAAAAAAAAAGTTGAATATGTACTAATAATTTTGATGGGAACAAAGAGGTCCTTTAAGGAAAACTTTTGTCTTTAATTTGTCATATGCATGCGGGATTTGTGACAGTGGCAGACTGGTAACCTGAGCAGGACACCTTTGTGAGTGCTGGCCTGATGCTTAGCTGTGGTCATTGGTCTAGAAGCCTGAAACATAGGGGAGTGAGCTGCTTTCATTTCCACTCCATGCAAATTTTCTTGTCCTGTCAGGAACCCAGTTAGGAAGGCAAGAAAGTTCAGTCTGCCCCTTCGGAGCTGCTTAGAAGGATACACTCCATCATCATGTGTTTATGTCATGGCTTCAGACACCACCATCAATATTAGAGTTTCATCCAGTGCTAGAGAAGGCAAAGAGGCTAGAGTTATAGAGAAGACAAAAAACTGTGTTTTTTGCAAGTTTGTGATGTTTTATGAAAATACAGCCAGTACAACAGAAACCAAAAGGAGTTTGTATAGGAAACTAGGGAGCCATCAGATTATAATAGTTTTTACTCATAATCTCATAAACAAGACCCCACTCTCTGAGTTTAAAATCATAACTTTTCCATCTGCCTTCTCCCACTGAGCTGGAAAAAATTCCTTACCGTTGTCCTTTGCTACTTTCCTCTCCAAACCAGTAACATTAGACCATTTCAAGCATGAGATGTGAAATGTGAAGGCCATTGAACACACAATTTCACAGAGGCTTAGTCCAATGTCACTTAACATGGCATAGCAAATTATGATCTAGAGATGGAAATTAAAACATAAAAATAGCTTCCTTAGTTCTTATCAGTGGGGGATAGACTTTCTAGATGCTTAAACCAGTGTAATGTCTCGCCATGTTAAAATCTGTCCTTTTATTGAGAAACAATATATAAATATATATAAATATATAAATTTCATCTGTTAATCAAAAAATATTTCTATATGAACATGTAGAACTTATGTACATGAGGCTCTGTTGTGCCAGACCAAAAGTCCATCTAGCCCTGAAATCCTGCTGAGCTGGAACACAGCATTGTGAGTGAGCTTCAATGCAGTATCAACTGTGGGATCTCATGTTCAGTGGGACAGCCATCGAAGAAATCCTAATTAGACTTTTGAATTTACTTAGGGGTTATTCCTAAAATTTAAACCAAAAAATAGCTAGTCAGAAAAAAAACCATCAAGCTCCTTATTTGACAAATACAAAACAATAATAAAAATAATAACTATTTATAGAAATTAAAGCTTTTTCCATTTCATAAAAGTGATGGGTTATTGATGTTTGACTAAAAAGAACTGATGAAATAATAGAAAAAATTAGTTTGGACTAATATTTAGTCCAAAAATCTAGTTTAAGGAGCTTTTTAGGAATGATGCCCAGGCTAATGAGGAAAATCAGAGAGAGCATCTGTAGGACACAGCGGTGAGGACTGGCCTCCTTGTCCTGGTCGGCAGTGACTGGAGCTAAGCTGCTGTGCTCTGTGCTGGATGAGAGGAGCTGAGGAGCAGCACTTGCAGAGCCAGCTTCATCTAAGGGAGGAGCCGGCATGTACCGTTCAGGTATTAGGCCAGTGTCTGCCATTTCCCAGCTGACAAACATTTACCTGAGTCTTAAGCTATTTGCAGGAATGAGAAATGCAGAGAGGGAGAGAAACCTGTGGGGTCAGGCCTAGGATAAACATACAAAAATATTTGTCTAATGTGTTGGTGTCTTGGAAAATCTTATGTGTTACCCCGCACTTAGATGGTTATTCAAGTTCAAACTACCCCATCTGGCAAGAGTTTGTAGGTTAATCACAAATGAGAGCAACTCAGCAGCAAATGTAAATATTAGTAGGGAAGGAGAAAGGAATTGGCAATGTCACACGATTTGAAATGAGCAAAAGTTGGAATGCAGTTGCTCAGCCACAGCCTCCCACCTAAAGACAGAGTCAGGAGAAGGTATGGCCCTCATGAGAAAGGAACAGAGGACTGCAAATCCCCATGAAAGGCAGAAGGATTTTCCTGAACGTGCAACCACTTAGCACTGCAGCTGTGCCGACAACTTGTGCCCCAAATTCAGTGACTGCTAACCTCCTCCCCTTCCTCACATGCCTCAACAAGAAATACACCTGCATGGGTGGCTGAGAGCAGCATCCTCTTTGATTCCCTGTGTGGGAATCAAAGCAGGATCCTGACCCCCTGAGCAGTGCTAAAGCAATTTCCCTGTGCTAGAGGAGGAAGGGCTGCCTAATCTTGGACCTACTGCTTCTGCTCCTGTGCTTCTCCAGATGTGCTTCCCTCAAGGGCTGTTTCTATACCGCAGCTCTGCGATGTCACTTGGGAGCTTTCCCTGCCGATGCTGGCCAAGCTGCCGGCGTGCTGCAGGTGTGCTGTGCACAAGCAGATGGGGAGCAGTGAGAGCAAGGAGGGTCAATTCTCGCTCTGCATCTCATTTCGCTCACAGCAGGGTTCACACTGTTTCTCTGTTACAGCCGATCAGATGCATGGAATTCTCATTTCTAGTTCTGCCAGTATCAGTCCTGGGGAGTAGCATCTGCACTGGCAATAAAGAAACATGAAAAAGGAGCTGTTGAGGTTGCTTAGCAGAAAGGAAGAGAGTCTTCTAAAAGGAAAAGACTTGATCTTCCTCTGATACATTTCAGCTCCAGCCCCTATATAAGTTTCATATTGACTTCTCGTAAGCCACATATGTACTGAGGTTGTTGCTGACTTGTTTGCCGGATAATCTGAGATGTTAGTGTCATGCTGCTTAAATTGGTCAGTCAGCACGTTTGTATTTAGTAGCTCATAAATCTGCACATGGTTTTGTAATTTTCCCCCTAAATTCCATAAAAGTACCATTGGAAGGATAAGTCCACGTTAAACAGTTAATACGCTAAGGCAGGAACATGAACACTGGGGACTATTGACTTCATATTCTTAGACGTACTTGCTCACTCCAGGTGCTGTGCTGCCTCCTCGTACTCTGACTCCATTGTCAAGGTATGTGTGGGGGTTTCAGTTTGGCTTCTGTATTATTAGTAAAATTGTTAAATAGTTTCAATTCATATGTCCAAAGTGCACCAATACAGCCAAAAATCATAATCTTGTTTAGAATTTGTCCATGTACTTCTAAATGTTGATGGCAAGATTACATTCATTCTTCAGACAAACATCTACTGCTTCTGACTTTTCTTCCAATTTTTCTTTAATATCATTATCACAGAAAGCATTTTCCTATGTGTGATGACTCATATACTACACCTCCCAAACCTGGCTGGTTAGATGTAGTTTCTCAAATCAAAATTTGGCTTAAGGGAATGCTATTAACATTGTAACTGAAAGAAATAGCTGGGCTCAGCTCTTAAATTATGACCCACAAGGGATGATCCTTACATCAGTCTGTAAATGGAGTGACTCTGGAAATCTTCTAGAAGTAATAATTATGAAACTCTCCTTTACAGAGCTGAAGTATACTCTGGAACAAAGTTTGAAAGAAATATTCTATAGAACTGAAATATCTGAGTAAGAAGGTGGCATAATTCTGTATTTGGGGCTGCTCTGAATTCTGTAAAATCTTATCTTTCCAATGAGAGAACACAGTGTAGTTCAGAATAAACATGGAATAAAATCTCTTAAGGAGAGTGTATCACTTTTCCAACTATAAGATAAATTAGAACTACTAATACCTGGGAAAAGAGCATATGCTATTATTGTTAAGATAGAGACTTCATATCTTTAAGAAGTGTAATATTCTCTGAGGCAGGGAGGGGAGGTGGAGGACAGGACCATCCAGAGGAATCCTGATCACTGCACGGCTTAGGAGAAAACTTGTCCAAAGACCAGCAATATCCAGGGAGCAAGTGATGTAGAATACAGAAAAAAATTGTTATGACAGCTCAGTGTGTCTCTAAGGGAAAATTCAACTAATATGTAGAATAAGATTATACAGTCAGTGACTAAAACTAACTTGTGGCCTGCTTTTAGGTCAAAACTTCCTAGTTTGCCTGATATCACAATTCATTCCTGAGATGATGGAATTTGGTTATGGTCATCTATCTGAATTCCAGGGAATTTACAACTCCTAAATAATCAATTATTGCAGATAAGAATAAAAAATTATTTCACAGATCTTATTCCACAACGAAAGCTTGTGTGGCTTTTCAGTGAGGTATTAAGCAAATTGTTTTAACAGCTAATGGAGAGGTCCTGGTTTATTTGTTGTAATTAACCGGTTTCTGCAGTTCAGTACTACAGGGAGCTCATACACATTTACAGAAAGTAGCCTGTAGATCTGTGAAATTAAGTACAAATAACTTAATCAAAAACCCAAGGGGTTTTGACCATTTAAAAAGAAAAGATGTCTTAGTATAACAGCTTACCTCCTACATTAGAGGAAAACATAATGTAAGGCTCAATGAGTGTCAACAAGCTGTTAATTTAATGTAGGTAGAAAGTGACAGAATTAAAACCAGACAAAGGGAAAAGAATGCGCCAGAAAGGACACTTTCTGTCTTTTGAGGAATTGAGTATTAAAACTGTCAGGTGATATGGTGAACCTGATGGATGAGCAGCCTAAATCAACATTGCAGATCATTACTTCCTTTCAGAATTATACAGTCAGGGAAATATTCATCCTAATTTTTTCAGCTTGTATTTCAGAGCACAAAGAATAAGATAGTTCTTACTTTTGTGAAGACCCACTTTTGATATATACTGCATTTGAGCAAATGCTTGAAACCAATTTGCAGATCCCTGTGAGCGTAAATTTAATTGATAATGACAATAAATATTAAATTTTGTAATTCCACTGAGATATAATACAGCAGATGACTTAACAACTCATAGAGATGGCAGAATAAATTCATTTACCATTTACTGCATAAGATGGAGCATCTCATAGTTACAGTATTTCTTACTGTAATGTCCTTGAAATCAGTTTTATTTTTCTGAGTTGTGCACTTAAAATGCACAAATACAATTAATGTAAGTATTAAATATCTAACTGGAGAGGTAGACAGAGCCACTTTCTAGTTAATGTTTCTTTCTAGTAATGTTAATGTTTTATGATCTATTTATGTTACATTGTCAGGGTATGCCTGTGGTATTTTGAGGAGTGATGTAAGCTTGCTGTGCCAGCTCTGCCTCTGTTGGATCAGAGCCACAGTCGGATGGCCCTAGGAGAGCTAACTCCTTTTATATGGCCTTAGGAAAGCTAATTCCTGTTATGTGGTTTCAAGGCTTTTGTCTGGCTCAGATAAAGCTCAAAGCTGCCTGAAATGTACCATGGCGACATACCCTACACCATCTTCTTCACGCTGTAAACCTAACTATTGTGGGACAGTCATTATACCTGATTAAAAGAACTTGATAAAACCCTGAAACAGCATCTTTGCAACAGGAAGAACAATGAGGAAAATAGCAATGTGGAAATCCAAATGCCTTCAAAGCAGCGCTTTGCAGTCACGTGGAATATACCTTGCCAATGTTCCTTATAAACAGTAAACACGGTCTAAGCAAACCAATAGCTGCATTTATGGAAAATCTGCTTTCTGGCCTAGATGCAATCTGCCTCTTACTTTCTTACCTGAACTTTAAAATAGCTTTTTGCCTCTGTGACAGGGCTACCACAGTTTGCACATTCATCTTTAGCACAAGGCATGCTTGCTTGTGGTAGCCTCCTTCAAGTTCTGGGTATGACCAACAGCGAAAACCTCAGCATCATATTCTCCTCAGCCAAAACCAACCTCATTCAAAATGGCCTTGAATTTTTCTGGCATATTCTCTAAAGCAATCTAGCTGGCTGGCAGTGCAGGTGTTTAAGCATTAAGGGCTTCCTGTGTTTTTGACAGACTCCAGTTGGTGCCCCTAGTTATTTGACAGTGATGTGGCAACACTAAGTGGTTGCTGATGAACAGGTTTGCAGTGATCATGCCTCTGTTTTCTGTTTTTGTTTTTTGTTTTTATCTTTTCCTCAGGGGAAATCGCTCACATCAAAGAGGTTAACCAGTCTAGTGCAGTCCTACTAAAAGGATCACCTTGTAGCATGGAAGCAGACTCAAATCATTATACATACTTTGTAGCTCACTGATTGCCTGACTCAGAGGACAGTAGAACAAGATGTTGCATGAGCAAGGACCTGACTTGTTTTCTTTTGTGTATACTAAGGCATTACAGACTCCGAGGGACTCTCTAGCCTTTCGATGCCTCCATTTCGAAAACTGTCTGCTCACTTCCTCCTTCATATCAAGCTGGATCTATGTCTTTTTATTTTCTGCAAGCTCAAGTACAGTGAAAAAAAAGCTTCTGCTAGGCACAGTTTATTAAAAAAATACGTCAATCAAAAACTGGAAGAAATGTAAAAAATGCATATATTAATAAATATACATATGGCATCACATTTATTGCACAATGAATTAGCACAGAAGGTTTCATTTCACTGATGTATTCACATTGAGAAAGAAAGCCTGTGTCTTTGTCTGTTGTCTGTATATTCTCTGTTAATGTTTCTTGCATTTATTTTTATACCATATTTAAAAAAGAACACCTTTTACTCCAGATGTATTAAAGTTGATCCTTTCTCTGTAAATTTGTGTATGTTTATATTGTTGTTTTATCTTTCATTAAAAGATGCAGAATCTCTTTCCTTTGGGAAGTTTGAGATTTCAATATTGAATCTGCAGATTAGTCCAGAGCAAAAAAATCCCCCAAAGTCACACACCTCGTGCTTTCTAAAGTGACATGAAACGGCATTTTCTTTCTCTCAGTGACACCGAATCAAACACACTTTATTGACGATCATTTACTTTTTTTTTTTTTTTTTTAATCCAGCTAGCAGCAGAGAGACCTTTGCAGCTTGCTCATCATCACATCAGCAAACCTTTCTGTAGGCTAGACCCGTAAGCACAGCCTGCCCGGCGGCTCAGCCGCTCCCCAACACCCCCTGGGATGAACGGCATTTCCTTAGGAATGGGCATGGACAAAGCTGGCTGAGAGCACAAGTGCATACTTGCTAAATAAGTGTTGTTTTCTCCTTCCTGTCACTTGTGGTACAATGCAGTGTCTTAAGCCCAGAAGGTAGTAGTTTGGGAGGGCAAAGTTTACTGTTTGTAGAGCAAAGCTTGGCTAGTCAGGAGGCTGTCCTGTTAATTGAGGGGCTCTATTCAGGTGTACTGCTGTACGCCTGCTGCTGAGGCTACTCACCAGATACCTACTGACAGATTTAGGGGAGCGTGTAGGTGTTGCCTGTGAGACAGCAGATATGGCCCTTTGGCAGCTAAACTGAGCTGGAACCAGAAATCTCTGCTTGGCTTAAGAAACAGCACTTTTGACTGAGAGAGATGGCGTAAGGACAGTCGGCAGAATCTCTGAGTAGAAAAGGGATGATGGGAACTAAGTCAAATGACAAAATGGTTATATCTCCAGGGCATGGTAGGGTGCATGGGACAAACAAGCCTCTTTAGCAATGCCCAGGATAGACTCAGGACAGCCAAGTCTAGTACCATCTGTCAAACTGCCTTTGGTTTGATATTGAGAAACAGGAATCTGTTCAAAGGAACTACCAAAGCTAAAAATGCACACACACAAAAATAATAATGGGACAGTCATAGACACAATCAGGCAATAAATTTGAATACGTTAATGCTAGAGTCACCTCACTTAGCATCGGGTACCTACCTGAGCTGTTGCTGCTGCTAGGGACAGGGCTCCTCACAGAGCAGCTGTGGGCAGAAGGGAGCTGAGCTGCCCTCTGCAGGGAGAGCTACTTCTCCTCTGGCTCTGTCTGACAACCTGCAGCCACAGCCCGGACTGCAGCATCTCTGAAGAGGCAGTCTGAATGAATTCAGGACCAAGCACATTATATATCACCATGATTTTTGCACGGTTGGGGTTTCTGGAGGGTTGGGGGTTTTGTTTGCTCTTTGTTTTCACGTGCCACTGTTTCTGGTTTCTAGCTAGGAGAATAATCACTGCTTTAAAGTGTCTCAGTTTTTGTTAGCACAATTCTACTAAGCTTTGATCAGAAAACGCTGGAAATGCCCCATGAGAGCTTGATTTTATCTAGAGCTCCATCTAGGTCAACTCAAAATATCCACAGCCTAGGGAGGCCAGATGAATTTTAATAAATAGCCACATTGAACCCCGGATCTTAAACTCTGAGATTTAATTTTCCTTCACCACAGAAATGTGAGCTCTGAGGCCTGAACTTGGGGCCAAGCGATCCACAGAAATTTGGGCTCTGTTTCACTTCTCAGTGCCAAATAGAGATATTTATTTCCAAACTCCTGCTGCCACCAATTGCATCAGCTGGTATATTGCCTTTTTTGCCTTAGGAGTTAACTGATTAGATACTAGTGTCTGCTTTGAAGAATCAGTCCCGTCTAATAACTAATGTTACAAATTCGTACATTGGATATTTCATGCAACTTTACCCAAAGAATTATATTTTTTTCCCAAAATCACTTTGGAACACCAACTGGCTGATAAAAAGATGTGGGATATTTGTATTCCTGAACCCATTTGTACTTCTAGTTTTTTTTCCTTTCAATAAATATGGAGTATCTATTGAATGGATGTCTTTTCCTGTATTGGACAGGATTTAACACAATGTCTGTAAAGTACAAATGTACATTACTAATAATGATTTCAAAGTAGCCAGGGAGCTGTATCAAGGTTTTATTTGAGTGTAGGGTCAAGTGATGCAACTCCAGTTACACATGAATGAATTTGGTCCAAACAGACCAAATAAAATCTGTTCTACAACCAGCGGGTTTTTAAAGGGTTTGTCTGCAATCTTTTGATACCCCACTTGATCACTGCCATCTGCCAGTACTGGGAATGGAAACTCCAAGGAGGCACAAACATCCTTTTATTTCCCCACAGAGAAAAGTTTTTTCCATATTTATATGAAGATCCGCTTCCAAGAATTAAGATTAACTCAGATTAAGGCATGTTTGTACAACCACCAAACAGCTGATGTCTGATTTTGGTTACACAATGATATATCCACTAGGAACTTTAGTGAGGCCACGAGTCTGCTGAGGAAAAAAAGGATCAAGAGAGAAATCCAATCTGAATGGACTACATTTCTGGTCTCCTGGAGATGAGCCATCAATCAGTGCCTCCTGGCTCTGGCCAGGAAGCTGGAAACGCCCCCCCATTGGGGGATATTAATTGTAATATTCATTAAGATAACCACTTGGAGCTGGGAACAAGGTCTGAAAACAAGGATTCATCAGTCTCTTTTCTCGTGCGTCCTTGTGCACAAAATAGCTCTTAAGCCTGCAGGAGAAAGAAGTGTTTGCTGGTGCTGCTGCACTCTTGAGACAGTTTGGTGCTTCCAGACCAGCCTGGGAAGGAAAGCAGCCAGTGGGAGAGACAGGAACTTCCCTGGCACCCACCTGAGAACAGCAAAACATTCATCCATTCTACCATAAGGTGCAATTAAACTGTCCTTCAACCCTACAAAACTGAATAAGGAGGAACAAAGGCCTTAAACACCGATGAGAGAAATTGCAAAATGCTGAGCTGAAACAGTAGTGGAGACCGGCCAAAAATTAATGAGCTGCAGGTGAATACAGAAGTAAGAAATGGGAATTAATTGTGGTGACTAGAACAGAACCGACAAGGGAGGAGAACTGGGGAACTGAGTAATTAGGAGCAAGAGAGGCTGAATGCAGCTGGTGGATTGCCAGCCCATTGGCTACAGCTATGCAGAATTGGAATCAAAACCCAAAAAATCAGACAAGACCAACTATGGCCGGTCATTTAAAACCCAACAATGGCATTTTGTTCAGCTAGAAAGCAATTAATGACAAATAGAGAGAATTGACTTTTTCAAATTGCACTCCTAAAATTATTTGAAATCATGAGATATAAATGGCAAATAGTCATCCAAGAAATAAAAAATAGGAGGGCAAAAACCTGTTGCAGAAAATGAGACCTATAGGAATGCATTTAGGATATTTATTTATTTATAAAAAAATGAATAAAAGGCAAGGCAGACAATTGAAGTGAGAGAAGGCTGCTTTCTTTAAGTAACTGATATGAGGAGTTGGGAATCACCAGTGATTTGTTTATGGCTGTTCCATTTATCTAACTTTATGCCAAGTGATTAACAGCTGCTTGAATTTAGATTTGAAAACTACCATGTTTTAAATTTTTTCTCTACCTAGAGATGTTGTGCATAGAACTAACACCACTGGATTAATGAACTTGAGTGCATAAGACATAGGAATTTTGCTAAAAGAATGTTAATAGCCATAAGGACCTATAGGGCTTTAATGCCTAGGTGTTTAAGGTAAATTATCAACGATTTCTTTAAATATGTTCTGCGTCCAAAATTCATTTAAGCAAGTTGCTAAGTGGCTGTGAGTCATACCAATCTGCCTTTTGATCTGACTGTGCTGAACGCATTAATACTTTTGTCTCCTGTGAGTGGAAGAGCAGCTGAAGTCCCAATACCAAAGAGCAGAGGGGAAGAGAGGATGATCTCTCTGAGGCCAGGCTCCCCCTCCTTGTGCTGCTCTGCGCTGTGGGGTCCTCAAGTGACATGTGTACAAATAAACAGGTTTTGTTTGTACAGACGTCAGCCTGAGGATTGCAGAGTCTCTCCAGACAGTCATTATCTCTGACATTACAATTTTTTTCCCCTATTATCCAAACTAAATCTTCTTTGCTACAATTTTTTCTCTTTTTTTTTTTTGACCAGGCTGCTACAATCACTGTAATAAAATGTTCCCTACCTTGTTGCTCAAATAGGGAAAGGGCCGTTGCCACATTACCACCTCCCTTGATTTTCTTACTGGCATTTTCTGAAGCGCTGAGTGACTTCCCTGCTCTCCATCGGGTTGGGGGTATTACAGCTTTCTTTGAGGCCAGTGCCCAGAGCAGGCTGCAGGGCTTCCCACCCAGGTTTTACAGGAGGAGGACAGAGGATCACTATTGTACTTCTGACTGTACGCACAGCTGTGGGGCTTGCCCTTTTTTGCAGTAGATGGTCACTATTGAATTCTGCCAGCTTATGTGGCACGGTGAGGCCCAGGTTCTTTGCAGTAAAGCGTGGCTGGTTGTTCCTCTTTGTATGTAGATGACTCTTCTTGGGTCAGGGAGGTATCTTCAGTTGCACAGCATCCTTGGTTTTCAGACCATCTTCTGCTTTTACCAAGGTCACTTCTCTTTTTTGATTCTAACCGGTAAAAAACCTGTAGTCCTTTTACCTGTGGGTATTTTAATGTGCGGGTGAGTGTGAGGAATCTGCTGGCCTTATTGTTTAACACAGACGCATGAATGAGAGTGAGAACCCTCACCACTGTTTGCCATAAGGGATCTGGATGTCTGGATGTATAAATTGTTAAGAGAAATTGCCGTCACAATAAATACTGAGAACCTGCACAAATGCTAGATGATAGTCCTTATTTATGAGTACAGACATGGACAGTAAATATCAAACAATATTAAGACGCGATTGTAAATGTTACCTTGTTAGTGGCATTTGCACAATTTTTATTGTACTTTTCCTTCACTCCCAAAATATAACCTGCTGCATTCACCACCATTGTCTTTTTTTTTTTTTTTTGATTTGCCTAGATTTTGAAATCTATTAGATTCATCGCAGATGTCAGCTGTCAAAAGAGATACTATTTACCACCCTTGCACTTAACTTTCTGGCTTTTTCCAGTATATCACATAAATGAAGCATTTCATTATTACTCTAACTTTTCTATCTACCCCTTTACTCCTTTCCCCCTTTCTTTTCACACGTCTTTCTTTCACATGAAAGATTTGTGGCAATGACATATTTAATGTAACTTTCTTTCCCACCTTTTTGCTGAGAGGAATGTATAACCTGAAATCTATGACCTTTTTTTGAGTTCATCTCTTCTGATGCACTGTTCTTTATGCTGTTTGTCTTTTCTTTCAGACACCCTTTCTTCTTTCCTCCTCCCTCTCAGTAACATCTTTTTTAGGATTCTCCATCTTTTATGGTTCTTTTCCTTTGTTCCTCTGATCCTTGCTCCAGTGATCCCTCCTGCATGTTCCTACCGTACCCACTAATGATCTTTACATTTACCTCCTCTATCTTTCTTGGAATGGAAAGAAATTATAAAGGAAAAAAAAAAAAAAAAAGAAAGCATTCAAGGAAAGGCAGGCCAGTGCTAGGGCCAGGGCTGATGCAGAACCATGACCTGGTCTCAGGGGACTCTCCTGCCCCTGGGTACCTGCTTTTCCCTTCCCCACCCTACTCCCACCACCTCTCCACTCCTCCAGCTGCTGCTGCCCCAAACTCCCCTCTTCTTCAGATGTTGGTGGAGATTCAGACATAACCACACGGAACATTTTGGAGGAGGGAACATAAATGTTGAATTTCATCAATGGCTAGACTTTAAATGTTCTGGTATTACAAAGGAGGCACTAGCAGCGAAGAAAATTTCTGAAGCTACAATGCAGGCAATTAAATAGATAATGCTCAGTTAATGAGGGAATTGGTTTCCAGAAAGTCAGTTTTAGAGAACGGCTCAGTTTTCAATTCCTAAGACAGTTTGGGCTGCTCCACTTGTCCTTCCTCTACCCCACCTGAATTACTTCAACAACCTTGCTGTGTCTCTCTTCTCTTGCTTCCCTTCCTGATGATTTTCCTCATCCTTTTCAGTCCTTGTGCAAACTCCAGGCGTGAGGGAGCGACCGCAGCTGCTCTCCCACTGGAGCATTAGTGTGCGGAGGGGGATTGTCGCCTTGAAGAAGGTGGAGGGGGATGTCGAGCCCCCTTCCTCTTCAGGGAGAGAGGCCCTTGCATACACATGTTGCTATGGCGACCGGGGGTCAGCTGACTGGGCGTGTCCACCTGGACAGGTCAGGTGACCCAAGCTGACCAATGGGGTGTTGCACCCCATCTGCCACGCTCAGTACAAAAGATGAGGGATGGAAGGGGCTCAGGTTGGCTCTTCTTCTGTGGCTGCTCTTCCATGAGAAGGACCTTGGGAATTTGTCTTCCTTTGGTCCCCAGCTGAGTCCTCTGGAATCCGGTTCCTGGTCACTGATGCCAGTCTGGAGCCTTCCCAGTGCCTGCCGGTGAGATCTCTCCGAGAGCTTGATATGGTTTTGTTTATATATATATATTTATATGTTGTATCTATTTCATTATTTCCTTTTTTTTTGTTGTTGTTATTAATATGTCATTAAATACCTTTTATTTTTTTCCTAAACTCTTTAACTCTTTATGGCTCTTCCTGTGCTTGTTGGATGGATGTCAGTTGTGGCACCTTTTTGGTGCAGTAAGGTGGTGTTGGGTTTGTTTTGAAAGGTGATTTGGACTCCTCTTGCTATTCCCTCTGTCCCAGGTCATGCCATGTGCTGGCAATTCCCCTTTGTCTTTCGAAAGCTTTTGAAGGCAACTTCTTTCCACCAACAGCACAGGCTAGGGAGTGTGACTTTGATCACTTTGCTGTTTGATTTTTTTAAAGACATAGAAAAAACCCAAGTGTTTGGAGGCCAGAAGACCTCAAAGAATGAGAGAGGAAGGACTGATAAAAATAAAAAGCTGATAAAAGTAACAGATGAGGTAGTCACATGGAGGTCCACCACAGCCTCTCATTATGTAGCTATCACTTACTTTCTGAATCCTGAGAGCCCTCATGGATGGCTGCCAACCTCCTACTCTGTGTGTTTAATACTGTCAGGAATAAGCAAAAGAGGAGCAAGAGACCACAGGGGACATGTGTGTTTGGTGGCACTGCCTGACCTGGAAATAAAAGGCTGAGCACTGGGGGGGCAGGAGGACTTTGATCTACATACCATTCAAACCACATAGAGCCTGTTGCTTTTATTTTTCATCCAAATAAAGATTTTGAATGGGCTGCCTTAATTGCATTGGGGAGGCAGACAAGAAAGAAGAAAAGCCTTTCCATAACCAACGTGGTGCAGAAGTCTAGTGTTGCTTGTAGAAGCTGCATCCTTTTCCAGTTCCTTCAGGAATTTCTGCACACGGGAGAAGATCATTACTTCTCATTACTGAGGCCTTATGGTCTTGTGCATGCAGCAGCCAGGGGAGCTGCTGCCTTCTTCTTGCTCTGGCAGAGGAAAGCTGTCTGCTGCTGCTTCATGTAATGCAGACCTGGCTTCTGACAGCCCTCTCCCATGGATACTCTTACTTTGTTTTATTGGTACTGACATGGTAGCATCAGCACCGCCAGTGTATCAGCACTGGTGTGGTACAACACGGCCAAAATTTTCATTCTGCTGAGGAAAAATGTGTAAAACTGAATGGTAACTACTTACTTTGACTTCTGTAATGTCGAGTATAGAAAATATTATAGTCATTTATTGGATGGGACATTTTTACTACTTATTGTACCCTGTTATTTGAGGAATCTAAATATAGCATAAAATCAAAAAGGAAGGCAGTCAAAACAATTTTCTTTACCATAGTAAAGCAAGCTAGTTTGGTGTTATCCATGGTTTGGTTTTTGTTTTCCTTCTTTCTTTATTTTTCCTTATAGTACTGAATTGATAATATCCCCCATCTTTCAGCTTGCTTTTCTTTTCTTTTTTCTTTTCTTTCTTTCCTGGTTGAGCCTTGTTGATTTCTGCGCTGGGAGCCGATAGCCGTAGGGAACACATAAACCCGCCTTTATTCTCCTCCCCTAAGCGCTCGGCCGGGGCGGTGCGGGAAGCTGCTGGGCAGCAGCCGCAAGGTTCGCATCCCAAATGCTTGCCGGCCGTGCGTGGTAGGGACGCCTCTGGAAACCCACTGCCGCCGTGGCGGTCCCGCTGCGTGACAGGAGTGACACCTCGTGGGTGCGTGCAGGAACTCCGCGGCCTCCGCGGAGCCAAGGTGTTGCTGCCGCCGGGGAGCAGAGCAGGAGCCCGGCTGTACCGGGTGGGCAGCACCCAGGGACGCCCCCCGGGGCGTGGGGCGGCGGGACACGGGACGTGACCCCCCCCCCACCCCGGGCGGGGGCTGCGGCCGCCTCTTGCACTGCCCCAGGCGAAGGCCGGATCCTGCCCCTTCCCGCACAAGCTCTCCCTCCCCTCTCCCCTTGAGGCTCTTCTTCCTGGCAAAAGGGGGGGCTCCCGAAGAGAAAATGCAGGTTGAGATAAAGAGGAGCACGGGAGTCGGAAATGAAGTGGCCAGGGCAAGGAGGAGATGACCTGCCATGTGCTGGGGCTGGTGCCGAGCTGTACCTCCTCGTTAAAAGTTGATGAGACCAAGATGCGTTTTACTGATGACATGGTCAACAGGTAAAATGGGGGAATGGCACCACTGACAGTAGCTGCTAATTAAAAAAAAAAAACCCACACCAACAAAACAAACAAAACCAAACCCCTTTCTTCATATCAGGATAAAAAGAGCGTGGAATATCTTTGTTACATTGGAGGAGACAGTCTCTGTTAAGATGGTTCCCCAGAACTGACATCACTGCGCTACAAGGAATTCCTTCCAGGTTGTTGGCTTTGCATCAAGATGCATTTGGCTTGTCTCGAATTGACCTCAGTAGTTATGGGCACTGTTTTGAACAATAAAAAAATCAGACTGCTGTATCACTGAACACCAAGTGGCCCCAAGCGAAGAAGAAAAGGCAGCAGGCAGGGGGCAAAGCTGGCACACTGAGGTGTGATTTGACTCTGGAGTCATGCAGAGGCCGAGGACTGATAGAAGAAGTAGTTACACAGATAGGACTGTGAGTGTCCCAGGGAAGCCTGGGCATGTCCCTTGGAGGAAAGCCCAGCAGAGAGGCCCTTCCAGCAGGCTGCCTGTGGGGAAGGCGGGCTCTGAAGTTGAATATAGGAGCAGTGCTCCCGCTTGTCCCCCGATTGCATTTGGGGCAATGGGATTTCAATCTTAGGAACTAAGCAAACAGGCTGACCAGAAGGAAACCCACTCTCTCTAGTTCTGGTTTTAGAGGGAACCTCTTGGTGATGGCTAAACTATTGCTGGTTGACCACAGCCAAACTGCAACAGTACAGTCTTTACAGCTCTCCATACTTCACTTGCTATCTGCATCTTGGTGAGAATGACAAGCCCAAATCCAAAAGCTGTGCTTGAATTTTATGGGCTTCCACTTGCATAGTTAAGTTATATTTTGTGGGTACTGCAAATACATGGATTTCATTTGCATTGATTTTGAGCTGCCTTTATCCTGTTCTCCAGAGCCCCTAATCTGTGTGATGGTATTGCTGAGAAGCTCTATTTCAACCTTTTCCATCTTTTTTTTTTTTTTTTTTTGCATATCCCTTTCCAGCTTTACCAAAGAACCTGCACTCTGTCTGCAAAGAAAACAGGCAGACCAGGGCTATGCATCCTAATGACCTCAGATGCTGAACCATTTTGGGGAGGCTTTTCTATGGAGAATCATGTACATGGAGAGCCACTCTTCAGCTTTGAAACTCAGATGATGAAAGAAATACTGGTTTTCCACTAGTAATAGAGAGCCAACTTTCATAACATGATGTTTAATGAAAAATGTATTAGGTATTTGTATGTAATATATTTTTAAGTCTGGAATTGATGTTATGGAAAGCAATTGTCCCAGTTTTAGGGAATGGTGAGAAAGTTTGTCTTTGCTTGGATATATAGCACTCCCCTTTGGGATGTTGTCACTTGGTAATTCCTGCCACATGTTCTTATGAGTAGGATGTTTTTGTTTCCTTGCTGTGTCTCCCCCCTAAGTCCTGCTGGGTAATATTTCAGATGGTCACGGTCAAAAAAAGCATGTGACAACTTCCAGATGTTCAAATAATCAAAGCGATCTGCAGATCTAAGGGAGCACACCAACAAACAAATGAAGGATAACTTGAAGGGCTGCAGTCTAGGTGGGGGGTCACATTCAGAGGTGGTGTAACAGGGTGAGGGATAGTCTTTTACTATCTGGAGAATTCACTGATGTCTACATCATTTGCTAAAAAGGAGACAGTCTGATGATGTGGCTGGGCAGGCAGTAGAAACTGAAATAACAGGGTTTGGTCATGGTTTTCCTGCAGCTTGGAGCAGTGCTGGCTTCCCAGGGGAGCGAGGAGGGCTGTCACAGTGTGGCATAGCTCTGAGCTGAGCTGGCTGCTGGGCTCCAGCTCATGTGACGTTTCTGGGGCTAAGTAATGTGACCATGCCCTGCTGCTGTCCACGCCTCCACCACCACCACATCTGGGGCTGCTTCCTCAGGGAGCTAGTGGTGCCCGAGGCATTCAGCTGAGAGAGGGGAGGACACCTCTCAGGGCAGGGAAAAACACCTTCTTCTGGCTTGCTCCTAGGCGACTTAAATAAACGCCTGTTTAGGTATTACTAACTTGCCCAAATCTCAGTTTCGGGACCCCTTCATCATCCCAGGTGATTTTTGTTGATCCATTCTCCCAGCTTTTTAGAAACAGACAAGACAAATGAAAATGTACGCTGGGTCACTGTATTCCTCTTTGGGAATGTAAAAACATTAATCAGCAAGAAAAAACAACCAACTCGTGCTAGCCACTGGCAACCTGATATTTGTGGAGGTGAATGAGCACAGTTGTGTGGTGGGGCCACAAACAGGGACAGGAGGATGGAGGCTGCATGTTGCTTACTGCTGCTGGGCAGGCTGGGCATCCCTGTCTCTGGTCACAGGAGGAACAATGTTCCCACCCCACAGGATCCTACCAGCGGGTCTGCTGGTGCCTCCTTGTGGGCTGGCATTTCATGTGGCAGTGCCTCTGCTGCAGGTGGTGTGTCCTTTGAAACAGATGTGCTCTGCATCTGCCCTCCATGCGTGCAACTGGCACAGCTCTTTTGGAAAACTCTTTTACCAAAGAGAAAGGAAGATCTGATCACATCAAGGGAGCTGCTGGGGTTTTGAGTGGTGCTGTGACTCTTACAGGCTGATGCTCTTGAAGCATAGCTATTTGGGAGACTGCTACCAGCTGCTCTTTCCTTTTGCTAACAAGGCTGTATGTGTTTGGGCAATCCCATAGGGGTCTTTTACCACTTGGGAGGGAGTGGGGTAGCACATGAGCTAATTCAGTTCCACACCAGGAAAAGGAACAACTTTGTGACAGATTGTCCAACATTGGAGGTGGCTTTTGTCAGTTGAGACCTCTGTATTGCATTTCCCAAGAGTTTGGAGAACTTCCGGCAAGATCCTTCCTTGGGTTTGTTCAAAGAAACCTTTTGTATGTATGCAGAGGGGGGAAGACCAAACACTGCCCACCTGGAAAATGGGGCCACAGTGTCTGTGCATGGAGGGGCCTGAGCCTGAGAAGGGCATTGGTAGCAGCATGGGGGCCTTGAAGGAGGCACACCACAACAGGAGCAAACACCCAAAAGCAAGGAGGATGCTGCAGCTTACAAAGACACTGGTACCTGAACGTGCTGCAGGAAAGTGGTGGCCATGGAAAAATTAGATCTGGGCCACATAAAGGATATTTATTGTGATAAGTCATCTCTGTCCTGATTCATGTCTGTGAGACTGGGTTAACAAGGTCATCCTATGCTGTAAACTTTGAAAAGGTTTGAAGGCCTGTGTAGATGAAACACTGACAGCATGTGCTTCCATCTTTTATAATGTGGTTGTCAAGACTGCAGACTCTTTGCCTACGTCCACAGGGAGAGTTATAATTACCTATGTATGGGAAATAAAAATGGAAACCATTCACTGCACTGGAAGCTGACGCAAGAAGGACAGATCATCAGTCATGAGATGTGATAAGGAAAATAAAGCTACTGCATCACAAACCAGAAAACTCTGGGAGGAAAAAACAAGCAGTCTCTGTCTTCTATCTGCCCATCTATTGGTCATCCACCCGTCTCTCTACTAGCTACATATTTAGGTATTTTTATTTAAAAAACAGGCAAAGGAGAGGGGTGAGGAGATCTGTCTGGGGCAAAAGGAAGGCGGCTAAAGGACCTTTTCCCTGGCTGGTAAATCCATGGTCTCTCTTCAAGGTTTCGTAGTTTAGAAAGAATTACAGCTTGTTCTTCAAAAGATGTGTCAGTCTGTTATGGATTAAGATGACAATATGTCTTCCACATTTACTTTTTACACAACGATTTTTGGAGGATTTGCTAGTCACTTAATTTCAGACACATTTCTTAATGTTTTTGGATTTCTTTGTGGTTAAATTTAGGCTCTGTCCTTCCTGAATCCTATAAGGCTTGCTGTGCAGCGTTTGTCCTTTCATGGTCATTACTGGTACATACCCGCTGCACTCGTGCTCTACTAAAATAATTTTGTCTGGGTAAAAAATAAAATTAAAATATTCTCACAGAGGGAGAACCCCAAATATAATTTTGTAACAAAAATTCGCCAATAATTTCCAAACTGAACTTAATGTAAAAAAAAAGGAAATGTTTATCTTTTTTTTTTTCTCTACCCAGATAGGATTCTTCCAAAGCTTCAGACATGAATAATCTCTCAAATTTCCAATATCCCAGCCATACTGAACTCAGGCTGAGGCTTTAGCATCCACTGAGGAAAATCTGCAGACAAGGACGATGCCTGATGTCTTTATCCACTGAAATTGATGATTACACACCTTTAACTTACCTTCTAAATTTTCGTTCCCTTACAGTGTTTGTTTGAAGCTAGCCCTCCATTTTATCCTTTTCAATAGGAACTTGAGAAGTTCCTGCTACTTCCTGTTTCTCCTCTTTTTTCTGAGAGTCTCTAGTCTCTTATTTTAATAGCCATCATTCTCATTTGTTAGTTGCAGATCTTGGCCAAATCCTGATAAAGTCAACAGAAAGGTTTTCCCTGGAATTTTAGATGTGTTTCTGCTGTGTATTTTATTTCCTCTCATTCTTCTTGCTGCCTGACTGGTTGATTTAAACAAGTATTTTCAGAACAACTTGTCCCCAGTTGACTAAACCGGTAAATAATGGATAAATATAGTTTTGGTTGGGAACAGCTCTCTGGCAAAAGATGGAGTGCTGCACTAGAAAAGAACTTTTGTCACCTTGAGTTATAGGACCTGCTTGGTTAAATTTAAACTATTTACTTAACCTGCCTGTACAACACAGAAATATCAGACATGTCATTTAGCTGTTCTGATACTTTGTGCTGCCTACACTACTACTAGTTACAACACCTGGGCAGTAATTCTATTTTGTGAAGCAGAAATAGCAAAGAATGATTTCTTTGTATCAAAAGCAGCACAAATCTATTCTATATACTTAAGCAAAGGCTTGGACTTATTTTTCCCAGTTATTTTTTTTTTTTTCACCATCTGGAAAGGAAATGTTCTGTCATAAGCTTCAAGCTTCGACATGTAAGAATTGTCTTACAAATTCCTTGGTGTCCTAAAGCTGGCTACCTGCCTCCGTAACTCAGTCCTGCTGTGACAGTACTGTCGTCTTGTCAGAATGTACTTCACTGAGTTTCCAAAAGGGATGTTGCTATGTTTGTTAGTATGAAACTTTGCGTATTGTCTATGAAGTATACAGAGGACTTTAATAAATATTTTTCTATGCGTTTATTCACATGGAGGGGCTAGAAATATAAATGTTCCAGTGTTCTTGATACACATAGTAAAAATAAAAACCTGACTCTCAACAGTAATATGAATATAAGTAATTGTATTTTGAATTTTTATTGTAATAAATTATAGCAATAGTTCACACAACCCAGCTATTATCTCAGATTGTCTCTCTGCAGAATCACAAAAACAATCTGAGTCATCCCGATTTGATTCATGTTCAGTTCCTGTTTGGGAGGGCTTCCCTTGCCATCAGACTGCCTGGCAACGTTTTTTTCTGTGAAAGCTCAGATTCTCTACAACAGTCCCATAGTCTATGGTGGGTTCTGCAGCATGAATCATGGAAAGTATGCATCCCTGCTTATTTGTAGCTGGTTATTTTTGCAGAATTCCATGTGGAAGAAGAGCCATAACATTTTTTTTTCTACATGATCCGCATTGTTTTGGAAGACATTTCTCTGATGGAAATTGTTTAATAGAGACTTATCAAAAGATGCTCAGCATTTGAATGAGGGAAAAGAGGCAGAATTGACATGTACAGCTGAGATGGAATATGAACCAGTTTCAGAAAAAAAGAGCATTAATTTATCTTTACAAATAAAGCAAGACACCAGAGAGCTGTTTCCCTGTTTCTCCCATGGTCCACTTCATGGCCTGCCACTAAATTCTTGTGAAACTTTTATCTTTGTTGTGGATTTCATTTCACATATGTATAATATGGTACTTCAATTAGTACATGCAGAATATATTATTTCAGTGAGTTCCTGGAAATGATTAATTAAGTAACTTTGGCACTCTCACCTGAAAAGCATGATAGAAACAGAGATGGTGACTTTCACTTGACAGCCTTCCTTACATCATTTGAGAGAGACTTCTCTGAGCTGAAAACACAGCTCAGTAACTCTACACAATATCTTAGACATGAAGGGAATAACGATGTGTGACTTCAGGGAGATGAAGCTGCACAGAATAATGATGATACTAGCTGACATTTCTGCAGTTGAACAGCTCAGTGGTTTCTGATAGTGTCCTGCAAAAACACAGTACTAATTTTACTACTAGTAACAGAGGTTGTATTAAGGGCTGGTAAGAGAATATAATAATCACTTCAAACATTGGCAGATACTACAAAGATTTGGGTTAGCATATGTAATGAGGATTAAGGAACTCTAGAAGAAAAAGGCTGAAGTGCTCAGTCGCACTGAGCAATAGCCTTTTGTCCTGTGGCCACAAGTGAAGCCAGACACAGAGAAGCGAGGTGTAGGGGCTGTGTTTGCTGTCAGGAGCACTGAGCTTAGGTCATGTCAGGTTGTTCCCAGGGCATCAGCTGAACATGAACTCCAGGAGTAAAACTGCTTGAAAACTAAGGTGGCCCCTGGGGATACGTGCTTTTGGCAGGGAGGCCTTGTTTCTTCCATATGTGTGTTGAGCTCTGAAGTAGGGTGTTTACTTCAGGCACTCTTGAAGACTGCTGGAAAACCAGCTCTGAGAGCAACCAAAAGACTGGAAAACACCTTCTGGTAAAAGTATACAATCTTTTAAGCTTATCAAGAAAAGGTTAAAGGATTACCTGTTACGGACGGTAAGTATTTACCTCAGGACTTACAATCTACAAATAAAGATATAAAAAGATCTGGTGGCTGGAGCTGGACACATGCGCAGGAGGAAAAGGCTACACATTTCACCAGGGAAATACTTAGCTACTGGCGTGGATCACAATAGGTTATTGTGGCTTTTCTACCATTAGTAATTTTTGAATCAAGAATAGATGATGTTGGGCTTTTTTAACTTAAAAGGTGTACTCAAGTTTAAACTGGATCAAATTCAAGGATGTTCTGTGTCCTAAGTTATGTGGTTAGGTGACCACACAGTGACTCCTGGGTTTATAATCTGAAAATTCTTTTGCTGTGATAAATAGGGCTGGAGGAGCTTTTGCCAGGATTGAGAATTTGGATTCTTGGATGCTCATTGTGTTTACTGGGGTCAGCATTCATCTTTCTTTCTTCTCCTGAACCAGCTTAGCTCTGACTGGTCCCAGCTGCAGAGATACACTAGGCAGACCTGTCCTGCCTAGTCCAGGGATGCTTCTTTTTCACTTATTTTTCTCCTCCCAGGCTGGAACCCCACATTCATTTTTCCGAGGAGCCAGGAGCCACCTTGAACCGGGGAACTTCTGTAGCACTTTGAGAGTAACCATTCACAAAGACCTTACAGCTCTGAACTACAGCACGCACAAAGAACACTTTTTTTCTAGTGACTACAAAATGCTGCAATAAGCTTTGCTCAAATGAAACCTCTATTAGCAGTAGTGAAGCTTTGTATGTTAGCCACCAAGGATTTGACTATCAGATAATTGTGAGTATACGTTCTCTTCAGAACAACTTGCATTATTTAAGAAGAAAGTCAAACTGCAATCAAGCTGCTCAGATGTTTTGAAATACTCAGATGTAGAGCTCCCAGCTTCTCTGTTTTAAACACCGGGGTACAATGCAAAATGTTACTAAGCAGGCAATAGTCTCAGGATTTATTGCAGTGACTGAACTTAGAAATACAGAAAGTTCACAGATAAGCCTGCTCTTGTGAGCTTTCAATCAACATTTGCAGACTAAGAAGCCATAGATTACTTATAAAATAAATGGATGCATATCTGTCCAAATGTTTAATAAAGATAATATGTGAGAAGCATGAAACAAGTCATTTTCCTCTGCAGTAAAAATATTTTTCTTCTATTGGATACAGCACAGTGGCAATTGCAGCAAATGATACTCTGACAAGAACTATACCAAAAAAATACCAATATACAGGTCTTCAAATGGAATTGTCAGGTCAGATGAGACCAAAATTTGGTAATGATTGAATTCTCTTTAATCGAGAGAGAGATACACACACCCGCCCCATTTAAATAAGATCCTGGTACCAAAAGGTCTGAACTGTGCAATATAATCCAGCAACACCTGGTTTTATAAATACTTTTTGTCCCCAGAAATAAATGGGGACAGTGATGCTATTGGTTTTAAAAGGTCAGATCACATTTTTCTGGTTGCTTTGGCTACTGGAGTATGCCTGGCCTGAAAAGGTGAATGTTGATTTGACCTACAGTTGTCATATGTCCTACAACTGCCTGCTCCATAGGCGTGCTCTCCCCCCTGACGTACTGAACAAGGACACATAAATGTCATCAAGCAAATAACATGAATTTCACTACACCATCGCAATAATGGTAATTTTTATTTCCTGGATGGTTCCAAGAGATGTGAACACAATCTCCATCCCCAGACCAACATTTACTGTCCTGTTGGCAGCACAGCTGGCTCCAGGACTGGGAATCTGGTAAGGTGAGTTGAAAATATTATTTCTTCCCTATGCATTCATGTACCAGTTGCAACTCAAATATATTGAACAAGTTTTCTCTGTTTAAATGTATATTCACATATCTGCATTTCAGATTTATATTATTGCCAATGCACTTTCCATTTTGTGTCACACCAAGTGCCTACATTACCTGTTGAAATTTGGGCTCTAGAGGAAGAAGAGGAGAGAGCTGAGGAGAAGGAACAACTAAAATGAAGTGTGCCTAAGCTTGAATCTGGGTCTGCTGAGTCTTTGGCAGCATATTTTTGCTCTCAAAACTGGAATGGTGGTTTCCCATCAACATTAGGCAGTTCCCAGGATGGGAGCCTGTTCTGCCCCACTGGTACTGGGCTCCCTAGTTCAAGAAGGACAGGGAACTTTTGGAGAGGGTACAACAAAGAGCTTCAAAGGTGATTAGGGAACTAGAACATCTTTCTTATGAGGAAAGGTTGAGGGACTTGGGCCTTTTTAGTCTGGAGAAGACTGAGGGGAAGCTGATCAATGCCTATAAATACTTAAAGGGTGGGTGTCAAGAGGATGGGGCCAGTCTTTATTCAGTGGTGCCCAGCAACAGGACTGGCACAAAGAGATAACAGGCACAAACTTGAACATAGGAAGTTCTATCTAAACATGAGGAAGAACTTCTTTACTTTGAGGGTGGCAGAGCACTGGAACAGGCTGCAAAGAGAGGAGGTAAAGTTTCTCCTTCTCTGGAAATGTTCAAAACCCGCGTGGACAGGTTCTTGTGCGACCTGCTCTAGGTGGACCTGCTCTGGCATGGAGGCTGGACTAGATGATCTCCAGAGGTCCCTTCCAACCCCATATCGTTCTGTGATTCTCTACTAACTGCACCTGCAACACGAGGTCTGCCACTCTGTAAGCACAGGTTCTGCTCGTTTAGCTTGATCAAGTCTTTTCACTTAAGCACCCACAGGTACACATAAAATGCTTCTTTGGAGTCTAGCTCCTTCATCCTGAAAGGATGCAAAGATATCTATGCTTCTTTCTGCCAAAGGACTTCTGATACTTTGCATTTTTGGAAGAGGTAAGTGATGGAGGAGATAGACAGACCTGCAAAGATGAGAAGGAGCATTCCTCAGAGCTAGAAATTACAGCCCAACTCTGGTTAAGATCCAAAACTCTAGCTTTATTGATTACACTAAAAAACCTCTAGTGACGCTAAGTACTGCTTTTTTTGCTGCTATTAGTATCAGGCATGAAGACACTGTAAGTAGTTGCAAGCCAACTTTTACTCCACAGGACTCTATTAGGATAACAAAAGGTGAAGCTGCACAATGAAAAACACATTTCTCAAAAGCTTGGTGTGACACACATCCATTCCTGAGCTGTCATGTTGTATCTGCGTACATTCCTACATGAGGTTTTCAAACAGTTAGAGGAAGTGGTCAGTCCTTCCAAATTTGATAGAGCAAGGCTGGCATTGATTTCATGACTGTGCTCATGTGTCAACATCCCCGATACTTGAATCTCAAAACTTCACAAAAAGGGATGACAGTTAACTGATTGTTTTCTCTAAGCACCAGCTCTCTGGAGTTGTGATTACAGTAATAACCATCACGTTTGTGCTGACACTGGCCAGCAAGGGCTGAAATCTTGGCCCTGTTGAAATATTTGGTAAATATTTGGCTGAGGAGTGCAAATAGGCTTTCACACAAAAATAAAAAGATAGAGGGGGAAAAATAGAATTTTGTGTAATAACGATAAAATGGTTTTGTTTTTCAACATCGTGGATGTCAATGCCCTTAGTTTATAGAAGTTCAAGGGTCTTTGTGCTAAAATAAAAAAAACCCAAAACCAAACAACAACTTCACTCGTCATTTCCACTTCTCCCTTCCCAAGACAAAACCTGGCAGGATTGTGTTTTAAAGCAGATGCTGGTAGAGGCACAGCCCAGTGAGGTACCAGGCAGCATCATGGTGAGTGATGAGGCGAGTCAAATGCCAACTAAATTCCTTCTGGTGAGCTCAGGGATTTGGTTCACGTTCTTAAAAGCTGCTGACACCCCAGGTCTGCAGCCCCAGACAGACCTTAGAGAGAATATAGCCTTCATCCAGAAAGTTTCCACTTTGCAGAGCTGATGTAACAAACACCTTGTGCTAATCACAGCAAGCCTTTACATTGCATTAATTGACTTTGGATGCCAGCTTCAGAAGGCAAATACCCATGGCACCAGGTATTCTAAACCATGAAAATCTCAGTAGAGCATCAGATCCTTGATCTATAAGCTACCTGAAGTTTCTGACTAAATTTTTCTTAAAGTTGTCTTGATCATAAGGAGAGAAAAGTAACTGAACTCACACACGTGCCTTGTTTTGGGGACCATGGGAATTACTATTAGTGTATTGTACAAAGATTTGAAAATTCTGCCAAAAATTATAGGTTAACTGGCATTTTTTTGCCAGATCTTTGTGTATGTCCTTTTAGAATTCGTGTTCAATTCTGCGTGATGCTGATTTCTTTTTAGTTGCTCTTTACTGGTGCGTTCAAAACTGCGGGCCACGTCAAAAGCAGGAGAAACAGCAGATGGCAGCACCAGGCTGCTTTATCTGGGCTCTTGGAGTGAACAGAGGGGAAAAAATGAAGCTAGCTGAACAGAAGATTCTTAAAGTTTGTTTGCTTTCAGATCTCCTTCCTTTCTCCTATTCTTTTTATTCTTTTGGATTGTAGGGTTGGTTTCTTTTCTTCTGTTGTGGTTTTGTTTTGTTTTGTTTTTATATTATTATCCCCTCACATTTGGAGAAAAGAACAGCAGAGGAGGAAAATTGCTATGTCAGGTCATCCTGTATTGATTTAGTAGAAGATAGTAAGACCTGATGTGACCTGCTGAAAAGATGACATGAGGTTATGGCATAGCCTACCAGTGCTTCACGTCGTATTAAACACTCCACAGGGGCAACATCTGGAGGGTTAAACAACTGCTGGGTAATGCAATTTTAAATACCACTTCATCAAAGTAATAGACTCCACAGGACCCTCTTGGGATCTGTAAACTGATGTGTTCCAGGCTTTGTGTGCTGCAGCCCTTTTGTGTAACACATTAAGGGGAGCCTGATAGTTCTGGCTATTGCAGGGTGATAGAACTGAGGTTTGCAAACTTTTCTACAACGCAGCACCTTACTAGGCCAAATGCATGGTCTTTACGGCTTTTCTCTTCTTTTTTTGCTCAAAGCTTGATAATTTGTATATCCAAAATTCCTCTGAGCTGAGGAAAAGATTTTAGAAAATCGGATTTAGTCTCGAGTCTATTTTAACAGCAGTGTATGAGCTTCAAAAGGAGATCAGGTCCTATGCTTTCTGTTTCCCAGAGTAGTTACAGAGGAGGGAGCAAACCTTCTGTATGCTCTTCATAACCAGCCAAGCTTTCAACCTGAATAATGAGCAGATTCTTCAGGTCCTTACCAGACCTGGCTTCTTTCCTGCATTCTTCAAACACAACCCAACTGTAGTTCCAGCAATACAAATCATGAAGGAAATGTGGTCCAATTTGGTGGACCATGGAGGCTGGTGCCACCGTCTAGCTGTAAATCAACATACCTGACAGCTGGTAAAACACTGTGCAATTTTCTGAAATAATTCCTTCCACTATTTCAGAGCTGCTAAGCAACAATTAAGAAAAGCCCCATTAAATAATTAATCACTTTAGTCCCACTGAATAATTAATCACTTTAAGAGAGGACAGCCCAAGAACTTTTTCCATTGCCTGCTAGTGCAACATTTGCTTTCTGAATCCAAATCCAGCAAAACCCTGAGCCCACACAGATCCCTGCATCAGGGCAAACAGAATTTGATAGCTGTCACCAAGCGACCTTTGTCACTACCAGGAGTATGTAGAAGGACACTTGGTAACTCTTTTCCAGGAAAAAAAATTTAGGGTAAGGTTTGCAGCTGGCATGAGCCAGCAGCATTCAGTTGAGGTCAATGGAAAGGCTTCGATTCTTTCCGAGTGAGTATCTGCCCTCGCTGCTGTCCTTGCTGGCAGATCCTTCTCGCTGGTGAACTGCAATCACTTCAGATCAAAAGGCAGTGGAAAAAAAATCCTTAATTACATGATATGAATTTCAGTTCAGAAAATGTCTCTGGGTAAGCTGTTGTGTGATGCTTTTCAAATAGGGATGTTGAGGGCAGTCATAGAGCAGGGTGAGGAGGTCTGAAGCCACCATTGCTATTTTAGTTTTGTTACTAGGTACTTGTAAACTCTAGGAAGTTATAGAGAGGCCAGAGAAATGTAGTGTTTTTTATCTCTGTCTACACCAAGCCATATAAAATAGTCTTTGGCTACCTTAGTATCAGTAGGAGCACAGATCTAACTCGTCCCTGAAGTGGGTGCTGCAGCTTCAATTGACATCCTCTGTGCAGTTTCCGCCCAAAATGTTTGTATCAGGCAGTCCTATCCACAGCTAAGCATATTAGGTAAACTGTTCTTCGGAGATTAGAACATTTATGAATGCATATATATGAAAGATATCCTCCCCTCACTAAACTACTTTGTAGCCTATACTTTAGAAACAGAACTTATTAAGAATACAGACATATGAGCTACTGTAATTTACTTACTGGAATTATTTTCCATTCCTTGTTACTGCTGAGTAGACCACGGCTGCCCTCCATCTGTGGAGAGGTCTTCATAAGAAAATGGGGAGCAGTAGGGAAACAGCATGGATTCTCCAAAGAATGCATTAGTTTATTTATTTATTTCAAATGTCTTTCATGTCTTGGCTTTGTGCATCTTTTCCAAGAAGCAAATGCTTCACAGATGGAAAGAAGCAATTTTCAGTTGTAAAAATTCTAAACAGTTCAGGTGAAATGAAAAACAGAGCTTCCTGGATACATGCCAGCTTTTCCTTTTTATTATTTTTTTTCCCCCAGCCTCACTTTGATTGTGAAAATATTCACCCACCTCCAGACTTTATAGAATGAGAAATGCCCTGCCTGAGGTCTAATCCATGCCTGAGGTATCACTGCAGGGTCGATTAGAACGGAAGGCTCCTATTTCCACATAACATTACACATCTGCTCTGATTTTCTGCAGGGTAGATCCACAGTTACCCCACTGCAAAAATTGAGTCTTATATAAACCAATCTTATACTGGTGTAGCTCTTCTTCTGGAGGCAGCTCTGCTCCATTGTTGTCAGGAAAAGGACTAATTTGTCCACTGATGCTCATCAACTAGAAACTAGATAGTTTTCTATCGATTCAGATGGCTTGGGAGTAGTAAATATTAGGGAAAAAAAATGTAGTTGATTTGTGAGAAAGAGTAATGAGTTTATATTTATATACCTCTTACTGATAAAAGCTTTTAGGATTTACAGCAGATCAAATTAGCAGGGGCTTTCATAATTACTCTCAGAGCCTTTGGATATCACACACTTAAATCTCTCATACGCTCCCTATGAGGAACTTAGCGCATCTTCCTTGGAACCAGACACCTATAGCCAGACACCTATGCATCAGTGACCTGCTATGTGTAGATTGAAGCCCAGCAGAAGACAAACTGGTGTCTTCTCCACGTTACTGTTGGCAAGGTGGGTGTGGAGCCGGAGTGATCCCCACGCAGGGCAGGCATCTGCAATAGAAGGAACGAGCTCTGGGGAATGGAGCCGCCTTGGGGTGATGGGGGGTCCAGCTCCCTGGGCTCTAAATCATTCGGAACACTCAGGGTGAGACTGAAGGAAGGAGAGAAGGCGGCTTGTAATTATTAGCTGCGTCTCTGGGAACTTATGCATAAGGCTCAGTCACTGGCTCGCTTTGGATGTTGCAATGGATTTTACAATGCGCATTTGACAAGCATGTTGTGCGGGGCTCTACAGGAAGAGACAGGAACACTCAGCAGTGGGTGCTGAATCAGGGTCTAAGTGTGTAATCCAAGGTTATTTGCTATAAAGTCTAGGACATTCCCTGAAAAATGTTGAGTTGTGCAGGAAATGTCTGGTTACTTGTGTAACTGTTTGCAAGATATACAAACTCATCAGGCTCTGACTCTTAAGTCTTATGACAATAATGTATTTTCTTCCAGACATGTTCAATTGCATATCTGATACACATACTGCTTAGCCAAAATGACTTGTTAGTGATTTATTTTGAATATCCAGCCTTTACCATATGACATCACCTCCTTAACTTGATGAAAAAAAGGTTTAGACTGAATTCTTCCCATTAAAAATAATGGGGCAATGGTTTCTTGATGCCAATATTTACTGATATCAAAGCAAAATATTGTCTTGGTTATTTGTCTTAATTTAGCCCAAACAGTACACAAAACACAGTGTACAAAAACAATATGTTCTTTCTTCTAAACTAGATCATCACTTACTAATTACTATATGATTTGAATGAAAACAGAGGCATGATTCAGTGATGCTTTATAGAGATCATCTCACTATCTTTAGAGGGTATTTTTTACCTTGATGATCAAGGGGTCATATAAAAGGATTTCCTATATCTGCCTTCATCCAAAATCTCAGAAGGATTGCTTTTTAATTGTCCATTATACAAAATACAGAAGAGAATGAGACCCAGATCCTTTGCTAGGATTACTAAGAAACAGCTACACTATGTATATAGGTAGTAATGTACATAATGTCTATATATGTGCCTGTGTGTGCATGCACACACTATATAATCAATACTTAAACTTTAATTAAAACTTACAGATCCCTATGGTATTTGAACACCTCTAAAATTCAAGCATTGTGTTTGTGTTGGATTTGGATACATTTTGCACAGACCATTTAGTGTATCTAAATCCAACTCAAAATCCAACTTTGTATTAAACTGATACACCCAGAGAGGACCCTTTGCTTCTGGACATGGACCTGGATGCAGAGAAGTACCTTACCTTGCTGTGATTTCTGTCCCATTGGGAAACTAACATGAAAACACAAGGATTTCGAGCTTGGGTAAAGCATCAAAGAACAGGTAATCTAAAGGAAGGACCATGAATACCTAGAAGACTTTGTACAGAACTAGTCTGCTTCCAGCACACCAGGAAAACAAGATTTGATCCAAAATTTATGACTGAGGACTCTAGGACACATTTGACTGAATTATGAATGAATCTGTCTCTGCCCTGTTAGATTTCTATTGCTTAGGAAATCTTTAGCAGAAGCTACAAACGTATTTCTCTCAAACATTTCTACCTTAGCACTTCTTGTTTACAAGCATCCAGCAGACCTGTGCTTCCACCTGCATCGGGAGCTTTCTCCTCCTGCCTTCTCTTTAACATTTCCTGTAGCAGGCTCCCATCCCAAGGGTGGTGTAGTGTAATGGGAACCATGTTTTGTCAGTGGTGAACACATCAAAGCTCAGTTGTCAACTTCTGTGCTTCACTGACTATAAACATGACCAAACAATGCCAAATACACCCAACACAAACTTTTAGCCATAGCTCACTCGTTGTTGCTTTTGCGTGGAGGAGGGGGCAGAATTTCTGTCCGGTTGCCACTAGATGGAGTAACGCCAAAACTGTGGATGTAATTAGTCTTGTGATGGAAATGCATTCATTTCCTATATAGTTTTTTTTTTTCTTAAATGAGTCGATTAAGTTGAAAACCAAGCCTATCTGGATCTAGATTGCAGTGAAAGATCCCTGTTTATTTTAGTGTGATTAACTGATTTGTAACTAGGGTTCACTCAAAGGGTTCATGGCGCATGGACTTCCTAGTTTTCATATTGGAGAACTGAAGTCAAATTCTTAAAAGATTGGTTACCTTCTTAGTCTTCCAGCACCCAATTCAGATGAGTAAATAAGGATTCTAAACTATAGAGAGAGCTCCTATGCTGTGAGTGCGCAGGTACGCGAGTTCTGTCTTCAAGCATTTAAGACAGATCATTAATATCTGATGGTGCCAACACCCTTGAAAGGGTTTATTGATTGTCTATCTTCCTCTTTCACTCTGTTAGCATGCCTTTTGCACTTGTCTGTGTGAGCATCTGAACTGCCATCCTCTGCTCAACTAATTGCATACTAATAATACATAGGGAAATCACAAAATCTTTCCTCGTGGGGTGCGGTGAATTATCACTTACACTGTTTTCACAGCACAGATGCTAATTCCAGATGTGCTCAGCATTGCCCTGCTTCTCTTTCCAGCTAGGGGTTTTTCACTGTTGCCTAAAATGGCAGCTGACAATAAGATAACAGTTATAGCTTCAGAAAATCTACTGTATCCAGGCGTGTATTCTAAAAAGTGCAGTTTAAACAGTGAGCATACACATATAAAATTCATTACACTGTTGTTTTTGTAATTATGACAATTCTCCATACACACGAAACTGTCAAGCCCTGTGAAAGAAAGTCCAAGGGTGTTTTATGTACTGCTGTGCTTAGTTCACAAAATAGAACAGAACAGAATAGAGTAATTTCAGTTTGAAAAGACTTGCAATGATCATCTAATCCAACTGTCTGAGCAATTCAGGGCTGACCAAAAGTTAAAACATTTTATTAAGAGCATTGTCGAAATGCATCTTAAACACTGATGGGCTTGGGGCATTGACCAGCTCTCTAGGAAGCCTATTCTGGTGTTTTAACACTCTCTTGGTATTTATTCCAGTCCTGAAAATCTGAAAATCCTTACCTCCTACCATATCTTATTTGACAAGAAATTAAGCAATTCATCGATTCTCTTCCTTGAATCTGAATTATAAGCTATTTTTTTACCTTTATTTCTTCTGAAGCAGGAAACATTTCTACTTCACAGAAGATCTTCTGCTAACCAAATGAAAGCCTTGCAGATCTCTGCTACCGCTAATACTCTTCCAGATGAGACTGCTTGGATGTTATTTCTTTTCCACCAAATGAGGTTCCTTTTTACTGTACTCAGTGATGAAATGATTTAAGGCAATAGCTGGTCAGAAATCCAAATACATCTCATCAAGAGCATTTTAAAACAAAATACTGAGGAATGTTTCTGCTTGGAGAATAATCTTGTCTTTTCTCCAGAAAGTTTTGAACAGATCTGGGAAAAAGTAGAAACTTTGAAACAGAATCATGTATCTACTTAAGATGTTCTGTCATGGTATTTTTGCATTTTCTATTTTTTATTTTTTTAGAAAGCAATGAAATTACCATTTATAACAGGACAAGAATTTATAAATGTATTCTATATCAATTGATCTTTTGACTGGAAATACCTTTCTATTTGAGATTTTAAAACTGATTAGTGGAAATCACAGGTTATTTGGAAAGCAAAAAAAGTTGCAATTTCAGCATAGAAAACATCAATTTGAAGTAAAAACAATGTTTCTGCATGCAAGAATATTTCAATTTCTTCTACAGAGCTTCCCATGCAAGAGTTTACATCACCATGTTGTTTCCTGCACACCTCAAGACTGTTAGGGTTTAATGACCAGAGGTGGCTTGTGAGGTCTTGGTTATGCAAGCAAAGCTGGACAGGGAAACTGAGCACAGCTGGGCTGCTTCCAGCCTTGGACTGAGACAACTTCCCACATACTAGTTCTTTTTTTCAGGAAAGCAGTGGAAACATACAAGTTAGACCCCTTGCATAGGCAGAGTCTGTTTTGGTTTTTTTTTTCCCCCCATCTCTCTTCATGGTAGTATTCTGCCTAAGCAACTTGCCTAGGGCTACCATTAGCTCTGATTTTGACTATTAATCCCTTTACTTTGCTCGGTTCAAGAATACCATGCCAGAATTTATGGGGCATTTGGGTGAGACACGTCTTCTGCTATCAAAGGGCATGAAGCCCTCAGATCCCAAATAATTTTTCTTATTGAAACTGCAAGCCTGATGGCATATCATAACTTTCCAAACAGGAGTTTGGCTGGGCTATCCTGTGTGCTACTGAACTTTTTGACACAAAAAGTGAAGATTGCATTTACCCTTCTTCACTAATAAATTTATGATTGTATTAACTCCCTCTTCCTTGACATCCCTACTGGAGTTATTAGTTTAGCATCACATCTTATGAACATCAGATGCATCAATAGCTCTTGCAATTAGCACAGATTTTCTTTCAGGGCTCTCATATATGCCTTTTAACAATTCCTCATTCTATTTTCTTCAAAAAACAAGTATCGCTGTATTAAAAATATGCTATGAAGAAGCTGACAATTATTTGTTGCTTTGATTAAATGCTTTGAGTGTAGCCATTAATATCTATATGCATTTCTAATCTACATGGGTGGGGGGATCCACCACAACTACCTAAGTTGGGTTTTGTTAGAAAGAACTTCTCTAGCTTTTTTGTTACTCAGTGGAGAGAAAGAAACACTTTCATAAGGCAAATAATTTCTTCTGATGACATGTGTAAACATCAATAACTTTTTAGAGATCTTTTTCTCTCTCAGCCAGTCATAAAAAGGGACCTAACTGACTAACTTAAAGCTCATAACTAATTTTGTAGAAGCTACAGTAAAGTCAGATTAATCCCAACATCTATGTCTTAAGTTTAGTATCTAGTGCAAATATGTTTTTATGTCTATTAAAAAGCCCTGTATCAGGAATACAGCTATGCATACCTATTTAAATATTAATGAGAGTCAGTCTACCTAAAGCCCCATATACAAGTAGAACTATGTTATGCTAATATGCACCAACTCAATTTATTTCAAGATAAGGTTTCTTTGTGTCTTTCTCCTTCCTGACTTTCCTTTCTATCCCTTCATAGTCTGGAAGCTATCATTGCTTATATACTTGGTATGTGGTCATAGTTTTTTTTTAATTTATTGAAGAAAATGCATTTGGAAACATCTCACTCTCTTCATTGCATATTGCTTGGCAATATTCTACAGTGCAAAAGTGGTTTGAAAATTGGGTTGCTTCCTGTTGCTGAGCTTGTTAGCCTCAAGTCTTTATATGATTTTGCAGCTGTGAAATATCATTTCACTCTAAGGTTGTAATGAAAATTGCTTCCTTCTTTGTTGTTCAGGCAGGACCACCAGGCAATGGGGAGGAAGGATCTAGTTAGGGGCTATGCTGGCCGTGCCTGCCTGAGGTCAGAGCAGGGGAAAGTGAGGGGCTGTGATTCACGTACGCACAGCATTTGTTGGGAACGTATTTGTGCCTGGAACCACAGGAGCCAGCAGTGTACGTCTGGGACAGACACAGCTCTGTCAGTCTGTCCTTGCCATTCAAACCTGTTATTCAGCCACTCCAGCACTAGGCCTGTCCTTAGTTGGAAAAGAAAATTATGCCAACGAAAGCAATTCTTTTTTGATATGGAAAAACGTCAGAAAGGGCTAGGATAAGATTAGCAAAACAATTTCCATTGCTGACCAAACACAAATTTAAACCCAGGTCACCAAGGGTGAAGTGTCACTACACCAAGTTATGCAGTTTTGACTTCCCAGTAAATCCTTATTTCAAGGTAATGAAACTCAACTGTCAGCCGGAATCCTGTGTCCAGCCCCTGTATCCACACCTTCAAAAGGATTTCAAAAAATTGGAAAGCATTCAGGGAACTGCTTCAGGAATGCTTTGAGAACTCTTTAATCCAGCAGACAAAGGCATAACAAGATCCAGTATCAGAAAGCTGTGTTTTGAAATATTCAGATTAGAAATAAAGGGTATAAGAATCACATAGGCAGGGAGAGATTTATTAGATTGTCTATCACTACAAACTGATGAATCTACAATGGTATATCTTGTAAAAAGATCATCCTCTGCTTACCTAGAACTATGGGTTTGAGGCCAGAATTAGCAAGATACTTCAGATTCCCCCCTGGGCCTTGATAAGTAATATGTCAATATAAAATAAGCCTTAATTTCAAGCCTCAGGCCTTCTCTTTTTGAGTGTGCGCATAAAAGTTGGTACAATTGTCTCCTACCCAAAGGAAAACCTGAGCTAAGCTTTCGAGAAATTCTGATAATTGGATATTTTTAAACTGTGTTCTTAGATATTTTTTTTAATAGATAAAGATATATTTTGTGTCATGTCCCCCCCTTTCATCTTTTTGTATTAGAGATGTGAGTTATGATCCAAACTTTATATATACATATTTTTTTTTTTTCAAAGATCTGGAGAATAGGTTATGCTACTAAAAACAACTATAGAAACAACTTAGTCTAGGACTCCTTCTTTCCATACTTTTCAATAACTTCTTGAAAATCATAGGCTCATCAGATTTGGTCAGTATTTAGAGCTATATTTTCATGAAAAGAATTTATGGTAAATATACCTGAGACAATATTTATACTTTTAAATGATAATTTTATTGCAATAGTTACCTTGTATTGTTCATGCTGCCTGAGTGGATGAACGGTCTGACACATCCAATGCAAATACTTGCACATTCAGATAGAAGCGTGGTGTCTGCAGATGTTTGCTTGAATAAAACTTTATTACTTATGAAAAACTGCGTAAGCAAAACTAAAATAATTTAAATTCCTAAAAATATTCTTTGAGTACTTTACATCAGTGCAATGAACATTTAGAGGAAAGTGTCATTATACATCAGAGACTTCAAATGTCCTCTTTATGATGCTCCTTTTACCTATTGCTGCTTCATTTCTTCTTTCGATGTAACTTTGCAATTGTCAAATTCTTCTGCCACTAGAGCTTTCTTGGAGTTTTCCACCTGTTTCCCTCCTATCCTGACCACTCCAGTTTCAGGTTATTCTACTCCAACAGACCCTAGATTTAGAAAAGCATGTTACTTGTAAAACAGAGGAGGCATATGTGCAACTCACCTTGGGGTAGCTATGCTGTGAAGTTCTACTCATCTGTGGTGTGTTTTTCCACTGCAGATGGCCAGGGAAAGTGTACAATACTTCATGTACATGCATTATGTATGTTTCATTACATGAAGTGATGTTGCTGCTATGTGTTACCCACAGCACCTCAGGAGCTGCAGAAACCTTATCTCTGAACACTAAGCTCCAGAAGCTTGTTTCTGAATTTCCTAATTGTTAAACATAACGGCCCTAAGCCTGTCTTATATAACATTTAAGCAGAGAGTGCTGGTGTTGAAAGCAGACCTGAAGACATGCTTGTACATTCAGAAGTTTGTATGGGTTTTTTTCTAATTATGTAATTTGGCTTAATAGGAGGCAATAGTATGAACTGTACCTCTCTACCACACACAGTCCCCTTCTCAACAAGAAGAGTCATAAAGCCGATCAATGAAAATACAGATCTAGGACTACAAGAAAGATAATTAGGGGGGGGTCTTGCCTTCTTGCTTCTAGAATGAATTTAGCAGTCTATTTTTGTTCCTTTAGCACAGATATTTCTCCTTATTCCTATCCAGGCTTACTGTCATATATAGAAAAGTGGATTATTCAGATCCTACATAGCATGCCATTTTAAGAGAGCTAAGTACGCACAGCAGTACTGTCATTTTTCACTTACTGAACATCCTCAAGTACTTTAGAGCTGGAGGCTTTATAAATACCTGGCTGTAATCAAATACATCTCTTGGAGAAAGGACAATGCTTTTCCAAATGCAATGTCAAGCAGTCATGACATCTGCAGACCCTGTAAAATAATAAAAAGTCTTGCTCTGCCTTGACTGCTTTGTGTTCTGTCTGGATGATTTCCTTCTTGTCCCTGTATAATTTAAAATTAATTAAAATATATAGCAAATGTTATTTATTTATTGATATCAAAATGTATTTACTGATGCACTTAAGCTTGACATTTCACTATCATTAAATTGAGTATTTAGTAGTGGTTAGGTACCGCTACCTGAAGCACCCCACCCTTTGATGTTTAATGCTCTGGCAATAATCCCAGTCTGTCATTGAGAAACTCTCTACATAGTTTGCTTGAATGTTCATAAAGGCTTGTTGCTTTTTGAGAATGGACAGACATATGCATTAACTCAGATTCTGGCCCAGCCTCCCATGAGGAGTCAGGCAAGTTAGGTGAGCAGCAAGTGGTCCTCATGGAAGTTGGGGTAGAACAGTGGCCACTGACCAGACTCTCCCAGGCCCCTGGGGTAGGAAGATGGCAGGCCTTGCTCCCAGCATTTGTGACAGAGCTCTTCACATGCCAGATTTGCTCTTGGGATGTATCTTATTTGATAGTTCTGCTCTCTTGTCAGTTTGAACCATATACTTGTACCTATGGGTAAAGGACATAGCCAGCTCAAATTAGAAATTCCTAGCCTCTCCAAGAAGAGGAAAATATAAATCTTTATTTCTTTTATTTCTTTTCTTTTTTTTTTTTTCAAAATTCACTGTATGTAAATATCCTCAATATATATACACATCATTTTCATTGCATTACACAATATTTGGGGTTGTTTTGTTATTTAAAAGAAGACTCCACAGTGAATCCACCTACAGCTGATAGAGATCTGTTATTAGCTAACAACAAAAAAAAAGAAGGAACTAAAGGAATGAAGAAACAAAATTCTATGTTACTTTTTACACATATATATCTCAAAGTTTAGCTGGCTAGTACTGGGCAGAGATTGCTGTGTGACAGTAGGAGCAGAGGGAAGGAAAAAAAAATAAATCCCATCATTTACATGGAGTTGATGAATGATGTATTAACTGTGCATAAATTGTATAAAACAGGCCAGGCAGATTGACAAAACTTGGCAAAAATAATTCAATCCACAGAGTCAAATTATGCAATAAAAACAAGCTGGTGCTATTCAAACTGGTACATTTTGCTTTAAAAAAGGCAAAATTATTCCTAGATTCCCAACAAATCATAGATTCCACTTGTTTTGGCCAAATTTTGGTCCCTTTCTAGTTCATGCAATACATGTGAATGTTTTTGTAGTGATACAAATTTTGTTGTTAAGTTTTCCTGGTCCCTGAGCCCATCTATTTATTTCCTAAGGTTATGAAAAAAGCATCTTAAGAAAATAATATAAGGGGATGTAGACTGGACATTACGTTTACTAGGCTTCCTAAAGACTGGGACTTACAGGGGGTGTCATATGTGGCAAAAGTTATGTTACAGTAAATTCTGTGCTCTGTCACCTCATTACTTCATTCAGTAGCAGTTTAATATTATTTCTCCATAACTTTTAGCTGGCATATTCATAATATGTTTGTAATATTGAAAGAGGATACTATCCTTATGTTTAAATCAACAATTTCAGTGAAATGTTTGTGTATTTCCCA
The DNA here is from genome assembly GCA_004320125.1 of Scolopax mira. Taxonomy (NCBI): domain Eukaryota; kingdom Metazoa; phylum Chordata; class Aves; order Charadriiformes; family Scolopacidae; genus Scolopax; species Scolopax mira. Next base: position 203,229 of record BJBW01001134.1, read on the forward strand.
AAGCATCCACTGCCAGTCACTATCAGTGAGGTAAATTCAGGTTTAATTAAAATATCTAGTTCAACTGCACCATGTGATATTAATAAACATTTCCCTTGTGTGCTGTACATATTAAATTGTTATCAAATGTATTCCATCTCCAGTGTATCCCTGAGGATACACTGATTCTTGCCACTTAAAATCTGCCCTGCTGTCAGAAAGAATCATCTATCATTTTATTTGTTCTCTTGGACACCCTCCTCTGCTTGGGGTGAGGGTGGGCTACATTTGCTTTAGGCATCTCAAACGTCTCCCACAGCCTGCTCACTCCATTCTAGTGAGGAAGAAAATTGTAGTTAAGTTTGAAGGATACATGGTCTCAGTCATAGACAGCGATGGGCTACCTCAAGAGCAGTAATAGGGGAAAGCCTGAAGTACACAGAGTGAAAGATCCAGAGGTTTCCCAACGAGGTGTAAGAAGAGAATCTTCTTCTTCTCTTCATCATAGCTGCTGTGACTGAGGTCCACAAACAAGGACAACATGGTGCTTTGGGTGAGTCTTTTCTCCTTTAGGACATGCTGCAACTAATTAGCCTTTTTTCATGTTAGGTAAGTTTTGAACGTTTTTTCCTCTGAAACACTAGCACGTTGTATAAGGATACAATATCTATGGCTGGGTTATAGATCAGGTTTTGCGAGGAAAACCACGGGGATGTTAGGAACTAAGGAGGAGCAAGGAAATTTTATCTTTTGCAGCCAGAGACAAAATACTCCTAAGATTTTGAAACTTTGTATTTTGCTTTTTCTTCCTTTCCAATTGCATGGACTTGTGCTGTTTGGGAATAGAGGGAGCCATCACAAAAAGAGCACCACTTGCAAGTATCTCACTCAACACGTTTTTCATGAAAGAAATTAACCAGGGACCCAGCTAATTACTCACAGTTCTTGGAAGAAACTATATTGGCTGCCTTCCTGGTTCCACACATATTGCCTTTATTAGTCGTTATACGGCAAGTGAATCATACATGAGAGAGCTGGTCTGGCTCTAATATTTTGAGCTTATCTGGTCCTATTTAGTGATGTTCCCTAGAGACCCAGATGTCCCCACAGCCCTTCACAACAGTAGAGAAGGAAGAGACTTATCCCAAATAGACTTCTGCTCTCTGCTTCTCATCTCTCTTGTTCAGCCAGGTAGTCTCTCAACACAACCAGAGAAAATAGAGTGGATGTTAACTAGTCTTCTCATGTTAAAACCACTGGATCATCATCAAAACAGGGTAAAAATTGAGTGTCTTAAGGTTAATTTAGAGAAGGATAATGACAGACCTCAGGTAGCTTAGCATTAGTTTATTCTTTTAATTGTCATTGAAAGTAGTTCTAAGCAAAAATCCAGATCTATTTCATAGAGTACATGAAACAGAAAATATAGCCCTGGACATGTATAATGCTTTGGTATATGACATCACTGCTTTCACTCTAGAAGGGTAATTTTTGAATGGTTCTGGGTAGCTCAGGTTTCTCAAATTATTTTTGAGAATTCAATCATTTTGTAAAGGGTTCATGACCTATTGTTGAAAAGCACATTTTGGGCCACCATGTTTTGAGAATGTCTGTAGTGAATGCCTACAGACCCATTCTGCCTTAAAAGGGAATGACAGTATTAACATTTCACACCTTTCTTCTCTCTGCTTTTTTCTGTTCCTCACTAGTTATCTGTTTTCTTACTACGATCTCCTCAAATCCAGTATGGCAGCATGTACCATTAAGCCTTCACCAGGCTAAATGGGAATCATGCCCAGGATGGAAAAAAATTCCAGTCAAAGAGAAGTTTATTTCAGGCCCTGTGTGGACTCAACTTTTTAAATCTTGTAAATTAAATTTGTGAGCCTTCTGGAGAGTTTTCAAAGGTAGATGTGTGAGGAGCAATTATTTCCTCCAAGGAAACACAAAGGAGAGGCAACTTTTGAATACTTAAAGCCTAAGTTCCTGGAGTGTATAAATAGTCTCAGGGTACCTGGATAGGACTTGGCTTAAATGCAATTTTACTGGGAATGAAGTGAAAGAAGGTAAAGGCAGAGAAAGGTGCTAGCACTTTCTTTTGCTTCTAAGGAACACACAGAGTAATTTATGTTTGAAATCAGAATCAGGCAAGACCAAGAAAGTCTCATTCATGTCTGCTGTGAAATACAAAGATGGTATTTTTGAAAGGAATAGGTTTATCCATGTTAATTAAGTTCATTATTTGGGGTTGGATGAATTATTTAGTCATGACCCGGGATGGGATGTTTCCCTGTCTCAGGTAGAGACATATTTCAGAGTTGTATTTCATAGCAGAGATAAAGTACTGAAAAGCCAGGATCCAAATTACCGCTGCTTAGAGTGCTTTTCTGGCTTCAATCCACAATGTTAGAAGGAACTCCAAATTAAAAAACAGGTGCACTATGTCCAGAGGTATTTAAGTGCCTAATTGTCTATGAAAACAGTATGAGCTGTTGAAGATCTTGACAAGTGTGATTAATCTTAAAAGGACACAACATTCTCCTGCATTCTCTCAGCTTCTCCTAAGCCATGACCCAATATTGCCACTACGACCTATTCCACAGGCAGCTGAATTATCACACAGATAAGCCATGTGCCAAACACTCTGTGTCAGCAGTGGGGTATCACGTTTTGTAATCCCCATTCCGCAAGGTGGCTTTAAATGGGAATTATTAAGGAGCCACAAGTGGAATACTTGTGAGAAGTGACTATAGCTGGGGTGGGCCCAACCACTGGGACTGAGGAAACTCAAGGCCAGGAGTCAGTCACTGAGGACAGACCAGCCCAAGGCTCCAGATGGAAAGTACACCCAAGGAAAACAGGGAAACCAAGGATACCCCAAACCAAAGAGCAAGGTCATGAAATGAAAGAGCTTGTATGAAAAATCTTGGATAAAGATGAATTAGGACTAGAAGAAGATAGAGCATGTTCATTGAGAGGCAGGAATGGCACAGAATCAAAGGGGATGCAAAGCAGTGAAAGCAGTTTGTGGGGTGTTCACTGTGCTCGAATCAGAAACATACGCCAGCCCTCAGTCAGTCCGGCTGATCTCACAGGACTCTGATCTCCTGGGACACTGATCTCCCAGGACACTGATCTCCCAGGACAGTACTGAGCCCAGCTCCCGGCTACAGAGCTTGGCTGCTTAGTCAGGGCCTGAGAAAGGAGGAGATGTGCACAACCTGATGCAAATAGTCAGTTTGGTGTAGATAACTACAATTACAAGCAGGGAAAATTAGTATGATGGAATCACCAGATCACTCAGATTTCTTCTTTTCCATATTGCAAAACTCTCTGACTCTATGTCTTGGGCCAGGAATGAGCTTGGGGTATGTGATGGACTATACCATCTCTCAGGCCTCCTTTGGCTCCAGGGCCGTGCTACAGCCCTTCGTGCTCTCCAGGCACTCCTGCCAGATGTGTTCCCCGATCAAGACAAGCTCTGCATTCAGGGCTGCGAAGGAGAACAGAGTTTCTGTGCAGCAGTGACAAAGATATGATCCTTGCTTTGAAGGAGATAGGCACCAGTTGTTTGTGTTTTGTCTCAGTGTGAGACAAAAGACAGGGATTACAGTCATTCATGAATTGTGGCCACATCAGAAGTAGAATGCTGTCATGAAATCTGTAGATTAAAAGTAGGTATATGCTTCAACAGCTTGCTGAATTATGCCCCCCCCTCTGCAATGGCCAGGGGGCTTTAAAGGGTTAGTTAGTTTAAGTACAGTGTACAATAGAAGTCAGGCACTCACACTGGAAGAAAGATACAGTAATATCAATACAAATGTGATTTATACTGATATTGCTAGGGAACTGCTATCTGCAGCATATAACTATTTTAGTTTTAAAAATCAAAACCAAACCTGCACAACCGACTAAAGTATTTTTAATGGCATAAAATTCTCGTTGTAGACCACAGCAAAGCATAAACATGCTATGTATTTTCTGTCAGATCAGCATCCTTTGCAGTTCTCAGCCAAATTGTTAAAAAAAAAACCCACAACCATAAGCTGTTTTGAATCCTAAATGTCTCAATTAGCCTTACTACTAGATATGTGTAAGGAATATGTGTGAAAAAACCACATTGATCAAATAGAAAATGTAACATTCTTGTTTTACAAATAAGGCATGTAATGAGAAAATAAAAATTATTTATGAAGTCAAACGACTTTTAAATCTTTAAATTCCCCACATACCTTCTAGGATTATAGTAACCTGTGGAAGGTCATTATAGCTATAAGGGAAAAGATTAAATAAGCACTTAAGCAGACATAAATAAAACGGACAGGTTAAAAGCTATTAAATTGAACAAGACTAGAGGGAAACCTAATCAGTGCTGTAAAGGAATCCAAACTAACAGAGAAGGAAGCAAACACAATGTTGAGAACGGGTAATGAGAAGTAGCAGCTCTGGAAGTGCAAAATCTTATGAAGTCCCAAGCCATCTGTACCACAGAAAGTTCCTGGGTTCCAAGGAGGAGCGCAAAGAACGTACTACAGGAGAACTTCCATATTGAGTTCAGAGCTTCCCCCCAAAATAACACAAAGCAGGAGTTAAAATTTGGATAGAGATGGTAAGATACTGGGCTTGAAAACTAGTAACTAGAAGGAGGCCGTGGTGTTTGCTTCAACCACCACTCAGCTGGAGAGCTGTACCCCTTCCTCCAACACAACTGTCTATCAAGGGAGGAAAAGGGGATGCTGAGAAAATGAGTTGAAACTGGTGTATGATTTAAGAGTAAGCATTCTTCCTAGGAAAAAGCCAGGTTGAACGAAGGCACCACCTTCTGACTTAGGGAATATTGAAAGACAGTCAGCTAGTCATTTGGATCGGGAGCATGTGGGAAGAAATATGCCTGCTGTAGAGGTGCCAGGGGGTGATAGAGATGCAGTGCCTGCTGCGCCTGTTCGGCTGCTGCTTGATCTCTAAACTAGTGACTTGAATTTCTCTCAGGAAAAATAAACAGGCAGCATGTGAAGGAAAAATATATCATAAAAAGGAAATATGGTTTTTTAGTTACTCTGTTTCAGAGGTATAGTTCCACTGAATTCACTAAGGGGCATTTTTGCTAATAAAGCTTTTCAAATGAGGGATGGATTATACCACAAGTATGGATATTTCTAAATATGTCTAGTTTTATATATTTCTCAATATTTCTATTTTTATTTTTCCGACTTTTGCTTGAGCAAAAAAAAAAAAAAGAATAAACAAAAATGTTTTTTTAACTAGTTCTGTATGCCCCAAAGAGACAAAAGTATGCGTGCTTTCTAAAGAAGGAAAAGTACCATACAATTTTGTGTGGGGGAAAAAAAAATTAAATACAGAATCAATTAAAAATGTTATGGAGGCTACCATTTTAAAAGGTACATGCTTCTCTCATGCAAAGGTATCTCTGGGACTCCATTCTCTGTTTCAAGTGCTACGGTCTGCCAAATCTAGATAAATGCTGACTTTTAATGGCACCTGATGTACCAAAAGGCATAGGCATTACTTAACGGCATCAGTCAAATGCAGGTCATTGCACTAATTAAGAGCGCATCGCTATAACTGATCATTTTGTTCTCCCTAATTTTAATAAGCAATTTTGCTAACATGTTTACTGGAAATATTACAACATCTTCCTGCACTGAGAAAACCCAAAGGGCCTATTTATCTGGTTCAGCTGTATTCTTGTTTAAACAGAGGGTCATACCGAAACCAAAGGATTACCTTTTTGCCCAGAAGACAGGTCTAAGATTTGACTTAAGACTACAGCACGTCAGTGGGAGGGCGAATCCTTTTCCATAGGGCACTTAAGCCTGGGCGAAAAGAATACCAACATCAAAGTTGCACTGAGGAATGACAATCACAGCCGCTGCAATTTAATAACCCTAGATTCAGGAAGAGGAGGCTTAGCATCCTGATTTTATTTTCTGGGCATGCCATGATTTGACGTGTAGTTAGCCAAGACAGGGTTAGGAACCCAAACAGTGTAAGAAAAGCAAACTAAACTCGGGCAAAGAATGCTTTGTCCTACCTCAGATTTAGCCCTCAGGTGATCAGGCGCTGCATGCTTTTAATTTTACCAGCTAGGGGTATTTTTAAAAATGTTCGGAGAACAAACGGGCCTGAATATTGAGCGTGACACGAAATGTCATGAGTGCTTAAAGCTGCAGGTCCTTCGGCCAAAGGAGGGAGATGTGAAGGGAAAGGAGAGAGTGTTTTGTCAGCTCCAGAGTGAGAATATCCCCGCATAAACAAAAGGCTGAGGATTGGACGGGAAAAGGCGGGGGGGGGGGGGGGGGGGGGGGGGGGGGGGGGTTAGGTCTGCCCACCAGGTTGCGGGACTGGTGGCTGGCAGGGAGGAGCGGAGCCGCGGAGCGTGTGGGGCGGCGGAGGGGCGGCGGGCGGGCTGCTCTGGGCTGTTTGGGCCACCGGAGCCAATCGAAAGCGGGGGCTTGATCCTCTCCGCGGGCAGTGGCTGCGCCGAGCCAGTGCCGAGCTCCCCTCCGCCGCCGGGACCGGCGAAGCCGCACCGCTCCCCCCCCCCCCCCCCCCCCCCCCCCCC